>VDFB02307027.1:0-16879 GCA_007258455.2 Sequoia sempervirens | reverse complement strand
CAACAAAAGGTCACAATAAATATCCATTACAACATGAGGATCAAATTTAGCCCATCATAACTAACATATTTATCATTAAAACAACCCCAAATGATGATCAAAATCCCCTAAAACATCATAAAGGGAAGTTCCTTAAAAGCTCAGGATTTTCACCCCTTCACGAAAATCAAGCTAGGAGGGAATTTTGGGGATTTCTAGGCTAGAAAAATTTTAGTGATGAAGGCACAATAATCACTCAAAAATTTACTCAATCATCATTATAACTCAAGAAATAGCATTATTCATCCCTTAATCATTCAAACCAATCATGAAATGTGAAAATGATTCATCATTAATGCATTCGTCCCTACAAATCTTCATGTTTGGTAGATTTTCACAGATTTCCATCAGGGACAAAAATCCACAAAACTAGCATGGTTTGACACTTTTTTAGGAAAATGAAGACGAGATGGAAATTTGGGATTTTCCCTGGGTAAAGAAATTCCGCAAAGCCTTCGAAATCCCAAAATTCTTGATTTTGCATTTTTTTCACCCAAATTGATCGAATGATCACAAATTTGGGGATTTAGGCTCGAATGTTGTTTGTCTCAAATAGTTGATTGATGGACTCAAATTCCTAATTTATCCAAGAGAAATTCTATTAATGTTGGCAATGAAATCAAAGATTGAAACCCTAGGATCTCACAGTCTGATCTCAATTCACTCATTCATTCAACTAAAACATGATAAACTCCTCTAAGATCCTCAAAGCAAGGGGCTACCAAATGCAAGTGAGAAATAAAGACTTGAATTCACCCAGGACGTCAGTTTTTTCAAATGCATGGAACCCTAGATTGAATTAAAGAAAATTGGTATCACACATAGGATCGAGTACGCAGATCAAATCTAGCAATGGCTGACACTATTAATCTAACAAAGGGATGGTGACATCAAATTCAGGGAAGGCATCGAAAAGGATGATGGGTAACCCTAGTTTACTTGCAGACCTTTGAGCATGCCAAACCCAAGCTCAACACACACATATGACACCAAAACCATTCATACTCATCAATTGAAAGTAAAGGCATCATGTACATACCATGGATGAAGCTTAATTCAAGATAAAAACCACTAGTAACAAGCTTCGATTAACATGCAAACAAAAACAACACCAAAGGAATGCCACCAAAGCCAACAATTCAGAACTTGAATACCAAATCACAAGCAGCACTTCAAGGATTGAGCTTGCCTAACTTGATGCACAACAAATGATACCAATTTTTAGCATAAAAACTCTCAAAATCCATTAAACACAAATGATGAAATCTGTACAATCAAGCATAAATGAGCCGACAAGACAACCCAAGACTAGTTTCAAGAATCCGAGGAGGTGAAGGAATTTCAGGGATCTGAAGGCCTGGTGGAATTTTGGGAAATTCTGACAGACACATAATTTGGTGAAGAGTCAGAATCTCTGAAGCACACTACAAAATATTCTTCATTGGGTATTCAAGGCATGAATGGAAATTGGGGAAATCCGGCCAGGGAGTAAATTTCCAAAACCAGTGAAAAACCCAAAAACACCTAAAAACTTAAGATTTTCAAAGAATTACCTCAAGGGATCATTTGCATGAGCAAAGTAAACATTCAAGCACATCTCAAAGTGGCCAAATTTCATAATCAGAGGATCAAAAAGCACCAAAGGCCAAAGCAAGAGAGGGTCCTGCTTTCAGTGGGGTGTGTGTGCAAAAATTGCACAACAGTCATTAATCAAGATTAACTCAAATTGAACCCCACACATGTGCCTCGTCTCTTTTGGTTGTATGGTTTTCCATGCAAATATTGATCTTTTGGTTTGAACTACTCATAGGGTAAAGTGTGTTCTTCACTATCTTGGTCTTGCAAGAAAAGTTCTTGTTAGGTTCATTTAGGATCAAATCAAACACTTCAGCCATCCCAAAAATTTATCATCCCATCCCAAAAAAACTTTAGAGCTTTGGAAACATCATTATCTAGACTTGGGTACATCCTTAAACCAACTAAAAATCATTTGTTTAGTTAGGTGTGTGTGGATGAATCCTTCCTCACACACTTAGTTAATTATCACCCTTGTGGACAAGTTTATTCCAAGATAACATCCAACATCTTGGGGTTTACAAGTCCATTATCCAAATCAAATCAAACCAATCAAAATCAAATCCTAAAGTCTAGCATTGATCCAAAATTCCTAAAAGTTAAAACACCCATATCATTCACCCCTTTCATCCTTCATCCCATCATTGGTCATAAATCCCTTCGAGTTCAACAAGTTCAAAACACAAGAAGAACATGGAATATAAACTTGCTTCATACATCATGAGTGATCCAAGTCAACCAAAGTATTAAAACTCACATTTATACAATCCATACATGGGATCATTATCTCCTAAAAATCTCAATGGTACAACAAATGTGAGTATACTCAATCTAAATTTTGGAACACCTTTCCCTATGGTAGATTTAAATCAAAGTCCAAGCCTACAAATCTATCAACCAAAAAATCAATACATGATTCTTCAACAAAACAACATTATCCCACCAAATCCATACATGCCAAGTGTGAATATACCAAGTACAAGTTTACCAAACATGAAAATTTCAAATCCACACTTGGTAAACTTTGGTATAGATATGTTTTTGAACCATACGAATGTTGTTCCAAGTCCAAACAATATGTTTACAATTCCATGTATTGATTCAAGTCAAGGTAACCCCATGCAAAATCAAAGTTACCTAAATCAAATCAATGTGATCCCCAACCACAACAATGTTCAATGTCAACCTATAACACCAAATATAAACATCATCCCAAATCAGAACATTGTCCAAAATCAATTTGTCCATGATCCCATAAAAACACCACAAGTATACATTCCAAATCTTCTTGAACAAAAAACAAATCAAATATATCAAGGGTGTCAAGATCAAAATCAGGATCAAATTTTGCAATATCAAATTGCTTCACTTACCAAAATAGTTGAATCATTATGCCAAGAGACATCTCCACCCCAAAATCAATACACTCTTCCATTGGTTAAACAATGTCATCAAAGCATTGAGTTGTGTCCACAACCACATCAAGAACAATATATCTAATGTCAAGAGGTTGAATATCAATATCAACAACATCAACAACAAACCCAACCTCCACATCTCGAAATCAATCACCACATCTCGAAGATGAATCACCACATCTCCAAAATCAATCACCACAAGGTCAATTTATAGTACAAATCTCACAAGGTAACAAATGAAAATACACACCACTTGGGGGACCAATTGAATTGGTCATGCCACAGTTAGTAGAAGAAAATATAATCAAAATCCCCTTTTATGAAAATTATCAAGAGCATCAAGTTAAACCACCAGGGTATAACGAGAAGCACCTTTGTGATATTCACAAAATAAAGGAACACACAACATCAAATTGTATTTGAATCAAAAATCTCATCCAAGACCTTATTGATCAAAAAATAATAACTATTGAGGACAACGATGAAGATTCAACCACTAGTGATAGCATTGACAATCTTTCCCCCACAATTGTTGAAAACAATGATAAAGATCTATCCATTAATGAACATGTTGAAGATGTTTCTACCTCATCCGAAGATCAACTCAAAATACATCAAGAATCACTTTTTGATCATGATAAATACCCATCAACAATATCCAACAATGATCTATTCAAAGGAATATTAACATTATTTGATCCTATAATCAGTGATCCTTCCACCAATGATCATGTTGAAAATGTTTCTACATCACCTAATGAGTTAGAAGAAATATCTCAAGAATTCATTCCAAAGCATGATCAACATATTTCACCAAAGTCTAGCAATGGTCCTTTCCAAGACATATTGACATCCTTGGACCTCATGGTTACAGATATTGAATAAATCCTCAACTCAACATTTGATCCAAGTCCACTCAAAGATCAAGAGGATATTGAGCCACTTCTCCTAATGAAGATATCCAAGAAACCTTTATAAGCAATCCATCCTTTGAAACTGACCCATGTTAGGAACTTGATCCAAATCATGTCGAAATCAATTCCAAAATAATTCAAGATCAAGAATTTGTATCTCCAAGATACTACAATGATCTATTGGAAACTCTCCTATCTATGTATTAAGATGTCACAAATATCCATATAGCAATACATTCCTCCATTTACCCATATGAGACGCTTACTCCTAATGGGACAGCCGTAGATGATCTTCATTCAAAACAAGAGTCTCATACTCTTGATATCATTACCAAGGGACAAGAGTCTCCTACTCTTAACATTTGTACACATGATCGAGATATAGAAAAATCTAGAGACATAAAAAATGGGTCATGAAGAGGGCTTCTAAAGAAGTTGTGAATCAGGAACACCTTGTGAAGGTATATAAAAAATGAATCATAATGAAAACTTTTACGGGGACAGTGAATCATCGACACCTATTGGAGAAGAATTAAAATATGATATTTCACAAGATCAAGCCAAAAATACGAATGAATAATTTATCCCACTTATGGAGGATCCTATCACTTATAAAATTGGATCACTTACCTTTTTTAAGGCAAGCTATCTTATCAATGAAGCTATCCCCTTTGAAGATCCACATGATAGAGCAGGGAAGGCAACCCTGATTCAAGCAAACCACCTCGTCAAAATGTTTCAACAGATTAATTATCAAGGTAGAGGATTAGGCCTACATGAACAAGGTATTCTTGAACCAATAGAGATAATTGGAAATCCTAAGCATCGAGGTCTTGGTTATTCAAAAATTAAGGGATCTAAATATATCAGTGATACCTCTATAATACTGGGGGAAATTTTATCTAGTGCAAGCATCAACATAGGGAGCATGAAGATTCCTTATGGTAAAACCAATGCCAATACTACAACCAACCACGTTATGAATCTTCATCCACCCATCACCCCATCCACGATCAGAATCAACATTAAATAGGAAATATTTAAATCAAAGTGGCCAAAGAAAAATTATCAAAAGAAAAAGAAGCTAGGCATAATGGACAAATCAAATACACATGGATACCCGCATAAAGAAATATTATCCTATCGAAATCCATTACTAAATAAAGAAACTATGGGGAAAAAATAAAAAGGAAAGTATCCATCAAAGATGTTCACAGAGAAAAAGTAATCTTTTCAAACAACATATAAAAGTATATCAAGGGCTATCCTAATCTTATGTACACTTTCAGATTCCACCCATTATTGCTCATCTCTCCCAAGTTTCAGAGTCAAAGGTTCCAAACTAATAATCAATCCATTTTATTCCTAAACACACCCATACACATGCCTCCATGCATGATATCCAATTCTTACATTGACCATGTATTAGCATCCACCATCATAAGGATTCAGAAGGAATTCTATTGTGATGTGTGCATAAAGACAGAGTTAACTTCGGTATCAACAAAGTAGATTAGGAATCTCAAAAGTTTCATTCAAGTGCATGTATCTTAGCAAAGCAACTTCTTCAAGTAGGATATCAGTAGCACATTATGAAAGAATCATCTATTTCAACACCACTAGGTGGTTCAACATGAGCTTAAAATATTTCAAAAAATCAAAAAAAATCATGAAAAATAGTAAAAAATAAAAATTGTCCTTCAGTGAAAACCACTATGGTGGCACTTTGGAGAAATAATTATGATGAAACCTGAGAACAAGCCCCATGTGTAGAATCGAAAGTAATCGCGTTTATATTTTAAGTGAAAGCATCTTTCTCATCCATAATACAAATCCAACATTCCATCCATCTTGCATCCATAATAAATCCATTCATCCATAAACCATCCAATCCATTTTCATCCATCTACATCCATCTTCCAAATTATCTTCAGATCTAACAAATTTTGGTACCACTTTGCACTTCTTATGGTAAACATCTTGGACATGGGTCATTTTCATTGATCCTATCTTACCCAACATTATATAAGCCATGAAGCATTATCCAAATGAGCACCCTCTATTTGAACACCTTATCTTATCACAAGATAATCCTTGGCATCCTTTACATGCTTACCATATCCATCCATCCATACACCTATCCAAGCATCCACCAATGGCATTCCATACATTGCTAAACACTGGGGGTAGATATATACATCTTGCTTTGAGAATAAATCTTAATCTATATCTTCCAACTTATGTGGTGATCTGAACATTGGCAAACATGAAATCAAATTGGTCAAACCACTTGTGAGAAAGAATCCAAATCACTAGCCCATGGCATATTTTGATGAGAATATGTCTCTTATCAAGTTTTATCTTTAATCGAACATCAATCCAAACAATCAATATTAGTTGTATCTAACGTGTGATTCAATGTCACATCAAATCATTCAAACATATTTTGTTCCAAATCAAGCTTCAAAATCTTGATCAATCAAATCCAATCAATCCATCATCATCTCGGGATATCCTTCCCAGTCCTTGTGTTTCTTAACATTATCCTTACATTGTTGTGTATCCTCAACAATATTATCATCATCAATCTTGATCAATCAAACCCAATCAATCCATCATCATCTTAGTCCTCGTGTTGCTTAACACTATCCTTGCATTGTTGTATATCCTCAACAATGTTATCATCATCAATCTTGATCAATCAAATCCAATCAACCCCTCATCATCTTGGGATATCCATCCTAATCCTTGTGTTGCTTAATACTATCCTTGCATTATTATGTATCCTCAACAATGTTATCATCATCAATATGATCAATCAACCTTTTTTCAACAAAATCCCAAAATAGAGAATTTATATAATCACACATATCCATATCCAAATCGTCAAAATCATGTGAAAATCCAAAAGCATTCGAAACATATCAAAATCCAAAAATAGGTCAAAAATTTAGAAAAAGTAAAAAAAATAGAGTCATCTCTTTAAACTATGGGTCTCTGAGCTCTAAACATAGGCAAGGTTGATCTTTGATCATCCCCTGAGACAATTAGGTTAGTCCTTTAAGATTCTATCATAATAAACTCGCAACCCATTTGTTCATATCTCATCAATAAATGAGTTTGTGTCAGTTGAACTATGTGGTCTCTGTGTGTATAACATAGGTAAGGCTAATCTTTGATCAACCCCCGAGGCCCCTAGGATAGGTCTTTAGGTTAGGTTCTTGGTCAAAACCTCAGAAAACACCAAAAACATTGGAAAAGTTGAAAATCAAAACATTGTAAAATACCTTAAAAATATCAAAAATAGCCTCAAAATATTTCAAAAACATCAAAAACATCCAAATATTTGAAAAAAATCATCCATCCCATTTCACTATCACCTAAAATAAACATCCACTCATAATAAATCATTGTCACCCTCAACCTTTGGTGAAACAATCAGAAATAGTTCTAGCAGTTTGAAAGTGAAAACTCAAATGTCAAGGTCTCAAGTCTAGGTCAATAGGTATACAAGTTGGTCAAATATTAGTATTAATAGCCCATCATCCAGTCAATACCAAATAATCTAATAACATCATGTCCTAGGCTACATCCTTCCTACAATGGACATCAACATCAGGGACCACCATAGTTTAGTCTTAGCTAGCGGTATGGAGAACATTATCATGTTTGTTTACTTGATCTTTTTCTTTCGACTTATCTTATTGCGCTCATTCCAATGACCTCTCGATGATGTCCAAAAAAAGGGATTTAGAGAGAAAGGAATGGGGCAACGATTGTTTTCTTTTATCTGTTGTGGTTGTTGGATATTTTGGTAATATAACCTTGGTCATGTGTTCTTTGTTTGGTTTGTAGGGAGGGTGTTTTAGGTGTCTTTTCGACCACATAGGAAGGCTTTCTTTTCTATTTTTTAGTCTGATATAATTGAAATATCTGAACAACATTCTAAATAGGGTTCCATATGCCAGGTGTGAACAAAGATACTCCTATCTGATTGTCAAGTCAAAGTCCATCACACTAGGTACAACACCATCCTAGTTCTATATACCTTGATGCATCGTACCTACGTGTGTTATCAAACATAAGGTAAGTAAGCCCTTTTAAAATCCCAATTCCTAATAAGAAATGTATCATCATCATCATCCTCATCTCTAATAAAGTCTCAAAGATCATAGACTTGTTGGATCCTCTTGTCATCATCTCATTTCTTCTTTCTTCTCTTTGTGCTAACATGGTACCATGACAGTCAATCAAACATCACCCATGCATCCATCATGCATCCAAAAATTGTCAACATGTTGCATATCATTCATATCATTCACATGCATTACATTTTTATCATTGCATAATATAGGTCTGTTAGTCTAAGCATCTCATAAACCATACATTTGCATAAAACATCCATTGTGTAATCATATAGGCATTATCACATCATCCATACATACATACATATTGCATCATCATATTACACATAGAAAAGACGTTGAAAAGAGAAAAAAGAGCATATCATAACATCATCCATCTCATCCATCTCATCCATCTCACATGCATTGCATCATCATTTCAGTTGTTTAGGATAATATAGATTGGCTATTCTAAGCATATTAATCCATCTCATTTGCATCATCATCGTAACCATCCATATGTACATCTTGAACCTATTTGTCGCAAGATCGACCCTCCAATCAAACTTTTCGCTCAATCTCTCAAGGGGTAGTGTACTAGTATACTTCTTTCCACTGGGGCATTCGAAAAAATTAGATTTTTTTTGAATTTTGATCTCGACAAGGTTATTCTTTGAACAAATGCAACAAGTACATTGCTTCAAAGAGCCCAACAAAATGTAGACATGTAAAATATCTTGATTAATATCATGCGCTCGATCCTGATTCACTAACATCAATTATTCATGTAACACTTCTTTACTAACCAATTAATTGAATAATCCTTATTTAATTAATTCATCATAATTCCTCTATTAATTAAATAAATCAACTTTATTTGATTAAATCATTATCTTCTTTTAATAAAATAAATCATTTTATTTAATTAATCCTAATGTTCCTCTTTTAGTTAAATAAATCACTTTATTTGATTAAATCATATTTCCTCTTTTGATTAAATAAATCATTTTATTTAATTAAATCCTAAAGTCATCTCCTTTTAATTGAATAAATTAACCTTTATTTGATTAAATATAACATCGTCCCTTTTAATTAAATAAATTAAACTTTATTTAATTAAATTTAATGGTCATTATTCCTCTCATTTGATTTAAATAAATCTAAAATCTAAATCAAATGTCATATCAAGTAATTCTATCTAAATTTAATTAAATCCTAACTATCTCTAACTCTAATCCTCAAATTAGATTTTGCAACTTGCACAAGTAAATCAATTTATTTGATTTATTAATTCTTCTATTTCCATTCAAAATGGCATCTCTTTGGAATATTCCCCCAATTTGAAATCTACCCCCCAAAAGGACTTGTCATCCAACATGGGATTTAAGTCTCTTGCATGTCCTTTTTCTTGAGTCAAGTGGCATTAATTCATCTTTCAACTCTTCCTCCACAAGCCATCTTTTGAATTTCAAATTCCACCTTATTGCATTGATCATGCACATTGATCAAAATGTGCTCCACCTCTCTTCAATAGCATGTTGACAAGTGGAACAATGCCATTGGGTCAAGTTTAATCCCACATCCTTCCTATTTCTCATTTCTCCATCCTTCTTTCCTATAAATGGAGGACTTCTCTATTGATTTGGGATCCACAACTTTATGCAAGATTACTATCTACAAATTTTTGAGAAAGTTCATCAACATTTCATCCAAGTTTTCATAGTTTTTCATCAAGGAGCACACAATCATCATCAAGTTCATCAAAAGCTTTGCAAGGAATTGAGAAAGGGCTTCTTTCCACATCAAGGAAGCACCAATTCCCCCATGGGATGCTGGATTGAATGTTTTGAACAAGATTTGTTAGCTTTCATTTGATTTACTTTGCTTTGTTTCTTGTTCTTGGTGTTTGAATGAATTTCATGGGGAATGTTTGTTTTAGATTTTTTTTATTGACTAACATTGGATTGTTTGATCATGTTTGATCAGGTCTAGATCAACCATTCATAGTTCCTAATTTTGAGTACATTTATTTTGTCAATATTCCTCAAGAATGGAATAAGGTGGCTGATTGTTTGGCTAAATGGACCTTTAATAATGTTGATAAATGGAATGTTATGGACTAGTAGTCATTATCCTTAGCTAAAACTCAAGAGCTTCTTTAATTGTTTCATCACTATTATGATTAATTTCTTCATTATGCTTCATGATGAGAGTTTATTTCATATTTGAAACATACATTGTAATAAATGCAACTTTAATTTTCTTAATATATTTTTATCCTTTTTCCTAATAAAATGACTCTTTGATTTCAATAAATGAAACTGGTTCTTTTTAGTTTGGTAGTTTAAAATATGTATGTTGTCTAACAAATTGACTTTCTACCATGTTGCAACATTAACTCTTCTTGTTAAGGTCAATTTTATAGGTACTGCCATAAATGCAAAAGTAAATAAGCATAGAAAATTAAGTTCAAATGACGGATGCCAATTTACTTCACAGCTAAGAAGTTAAGAAGCTACTCACCATGTACTCCCTTAGGTTGAGATAGAAATCTTCAGGTGAACTTTGGTAGTTCTTGAGGATAGAAAGAAGGTGTGCCCATGGCATCTGCTGACGATCCTATGTCACTGGATCTCTACCTATCCACCTTCGTGAGAAAGGGTGCTCCACCTGAGTATCACAAAGTGTTGACCCCTCGGGGTGGTGAGCCTACACTAATTTTACAAACCCACTTGAATAATCTAGGTTTGTGTTGCTTGGCATGTCTCCTTGTGCATACCAGTGATTATCTTTTGTCCATCCTAGTCCATGTTTGACTATTTGATTTCTCTATCTATCCTTTTCCATCAAGTCCCTCTATCCTACCAAGGAATATCCACTCTTTATAGAAGAGAATCTGCTCTCCAAAGAGCATTTATGTCCCCTCATCTAGTTCAATCATTTTGGTCTCGCATCACCCGAATAGGAAATCCTACTCCCTTTAGGGTTGAATTTTGCTTTCCTGTCTATACCGTCATCCCTCGGATATGCGATCTTTCTCCCTTTAGGGGCTAATCTACATTTCTTATCTATACTGTCATCCCTGGATAGGTGATCTTGCTCCCTTCAAGGCGAATCTACCTTTCCCATCCATACCATCATCCCTAGATAGGTAATCTTGCTCCCTTTAGGGGAAAATTTTCCTTTCTCATCCATACCATCCTCTATTAGATAGGCGATCTTACTCTTCTCTTAGGAGAATTTTCTTTTCTTGTCCATATATTCCTTCCTACATAGGTGAATACACTTTTCTCTTGGGTGATTATGCTTTCAGTCCATACACCTAGTCATCCCTCACAGGTTTTTCTGGTATGTTCTTGGATGATCTCGCTTCCATCATCCATACAATCTACATGTCATTCCCTCATAGGTGAATCCATTACTCAAATAGGTGTTTTTGCACTTAGGCATTTGCTCTACCTATAGAGGTGAATACACTCTGTTCTTGGGAAAATTAACTTCCCATGTAAAATCCATAGAGTCAATCCTTCATGTCATAGTTAGCCTATATCATCCTGATTCCAAAACCATAATCCAATCATTCTTTTGCTCCATATTTGTCTCCAAATGACCACTTTCATCTCATCAACTATCATCATCCTATCCAAACATCATCCCCTCTAAGCAAGGAGTCATCTAACCCCATCCTAATCAACATCCAAACCATCCACAATCCAAAATCCAACCTCAAATACTTAATTGAGATCCTAAATCCTAAATCAATCATCCATCATAATGCTTTCTTGGGAACTTAGCCTATCCCAAGTTAGTAATCCCTTGTCTGAACTATTTCACTTCGATCCAAAGGTATAGCTTGTATTGATAACTCCTCTTGCTTGAGAACTTAGCCAATCTCAAGTAGGAAATCCATTAAATTGAGCTTTGACATAGGATCTCGATCATAGTTGAGAGGATGCTATCCTCCATCCATCCAACAATCACCCCATTATTTTAGTTGCATCCTTGAGCTTAGGATCCCCTCACACCATATCTTCCAATCATCCTAACATAAGCTTCAATCCAATCCTAATATGAGCTTAAATAAAATCCTAATCTAATCTTAAATCAAATCCTTGTTTGAGATTCAATTAAATCCTAATCTGAGCTTAATTTACATCCCAATCTGAGCTTTAGTACATCCCCATCTAATATATTCTAACATAAAAAAAAAATCTCCCATTTTCCTCTAATACATTTCATTTATCTTCTAATCATTTATTTCCATCACTTTCATCCATTTCCATCCAATCCAACATCATGAATCATTCAATGCAACCAAAAATAGTAGTCAAGGGAGATCCCACTTACATTCAAGATGACATTGAAAGTCTTGTTGATTAAGACGAGTACAAAATGATCCCCTTGATGCTATCATCACTAGTAATCTTTCCCAAAGTTTTATCCAAATTCCAATCAGTCATCCAATCTATCCCATCATGCCTCCATTCAAACCCACTAGTGATCCTTATGCTACCTTTAACAAGGGAAATCCATTATCTCTACCATCACCTTCTCCATCCTATTCCTCATCCACATCTCCCACTTATCTATCCTCTGCATATCCCTCTCATTCAATATCCATATCTCTATCTTCTCCCACTTATCAAACATCTCAACCTCTGTATTCACACAATAACACAATCACACTCCATTCCTATTCCAAATCTACCATCTCATTATCCTCCACACCATATCCCCATCCATAATCCTACTCCTCCTATCCATGATCCCCACCCACCATCTACTTTGTCTTATTTTTATCCCTCATCCATGTCCTATCTCACCCCACCACTCACATCTTCCTATCTCATGCCATATTTCACTCCACCATATCCCAATCCTAATCCTCCCTCCCATCCATCATACCTTTATCCTCCCTCTAATCTTAATCCACCGACCAATCCTCCACCTACTCTTAGTCCTCCATCCAGTCCCATTCCTCCATCTAATCCTAATCCACCAATCCATAATCCTAGTCCTCCACCCATTTATAATCCTTCATCTATTCACATCACCTCATCTAAGCCTAAAATATGCAAATATCTCATATTATATGTCATCTAAGGACTCATGAAAAAGAAGACATCCCCAAATCCACATCTTCAAGTCGTGCAGCCATGCCACCCCACTCCACCATGTATGGTCACTAGTGATGAGGCCCTTCTCCATCCTACACCAATCATTAATATTCCTAATACTAACACCATCCAAATAGTTGAAACCATCAAACCCACTGAATCCATTGAATCCCATTCTCCTACTCCTCACATTAACCAAATCCACTTCCATGAACCCCATGACTCCTCTACCCTTCCACCCACCCCATCTGAGAAGTCCATCCAACACTCCTCTATCATCATGCCACCCACACAAGTATAAACATGCCAAGATCTTGTTCTAAATTATACCAACATATCCCCTCATCCACATCATGATCCCACTATCCCGTCTACTCTATCTCGAGATCATAGTCCCTCATCCACTACATCCCATGATCCCTCCCATGATCCTTTATCATCCTCACATCTAAATCAAGATCCTCCCATCCCATTTACTCCATCTCAAGATCATATTCCTTCATCCACTCCATCCCATGATCCCCTTGTCATAGATCCCTCTCATGATTCCTTATCACCTCCTCCTCCAAATCAAGATCCTACCATCCCATCATATCAATCTCATGATCATTTATCACCACATATCCAAACTATCCAAATACCAACTCCATATCCCCTTGATCCTCTTACATTCATCCATGGTGGTTAAATTACAGCAAAAAAGTAAAGCATATACTCCACCTATCCTCCTCCACCTAATAATGGACTCACATAATACTTCCAAAATAACAAGCATCCTACTATAAACTGAATGCTCAAGATTATGAACTATCAAAGCAAAGGCTTAGGCCTTCATGAGAAAGGTATATTGGAGCCCATCCATGTCAAAGAACACCCACGTACACAAGGTCTTGGATATATATCTCAAGACTCACAATCCACAAATGTTGGTACAACCTTTGTACATCCTAATCAAGCCTCTTCCAAATGAATAATAGGTTCTTCCCATCACTCCACCAAAACATTTGTCACCATCCCCCATCCTTCATCATATCACCTCAAAAGAACCATCCATATTCCTCCTTCATCCTCCAAATCCATTTTGGGTTCTTATGTCCCTCCATCCACCATCACACATACTCTATATACTAATTCCATTTTAGGACCTTATATCCCAACATCACCTCTTCCATCTCATCCTATTCATCTCCTCATCCATCAATCACCTATCCCTATCACCCATAATAAAAATCAACTCTCATATTCCCTAATCATGATCAACAAAGGCACATAACTATGCATCCACCATCCACACATCACCTCCAAAATCATACCTCTATCACTCCATTCATATTCTCTCCACATCATGCATCTCCTCATACCCATCCTATTGCTATTAGAATCACTTTGGATGTCAAAGAAAACATGCATAGATCCAAACATCCACATGAATCTAAATATCACAATGTGACCTTAAAAATACATAATGAAGAAAAGAAAAATCCCATAAAAAAGTGTCATCAACTCCAAAGGCCATAAAGGCCCACTAAAGAAAAAAAATGCAATGCCTTCAAATGAAACATCCATAACAATATCCAAAGTTGCTAATTCAAAAGATAATCATTTGCATCCTCCATCTCCTAACTCTCTCTTGGGTCCTTATTTCCTGAAATTCACTATCCCCACTCCTCCATCATCTCAAAATTATTCTCCCAATAATCCTCCTAGCATTTCACATCCACTACCATATGTTCCAATGTTGGTCTGGAAAACATTCCCCCATCACACATTCATTCCATCATCCCATTTATACACTTTCCAACATCCCATCCATTATCCCACATATCTGCCCCATCAAATATCTTTAATCCATTCCCTTGCATCATCCATTTGTCCTTATAAGGTTGTACCAACATCCAATAGTCATTTCAATCTGAACAGTCGGAAATAGGGTTCCACCTCTTAGGAGATGGAACACAAATAGGGGGTACCTATTTCACTCTTAGTTCATTAAAGGTAACCTTAAATATCTCAACCTAATGATCCAAATAGGAAAATACGTTGTTACAAGGTCTCCTTAGGTGTTATTAAAAGTGGTTTCACCACTAAGAACATGCTTAGAAATAAAGATATGAAAGCAATATGAAAATCTAGCTATATGACCTAGGAAATGAAACTTAAAATTAGAATAAGAAACTAAGGATGACAAAGGAGTACTTGGAAGGTTGGAGATGACTAAAAAAGATCTTAAAAACTTAATTTTTTTTGTTGTTGATGTGTACAGGGACTCATATGCCATACTGGTTGATTTAGTCCCTATCTAGGGTTTTAGGCTAAATTTGGAATCTACAACTGGTAAACTAGAATCTACAAAAAATTATTGAAAAGTGGTATACTAGGACTCATACACCCAAGGTGGTGATTTAGTCCTAGTATTAGGGTTTTTCCAAAACTCTGGTATCCTTTATGATCTTTGAGTCTAAAAGTTTGAATTCTGGCATGTAGGTGATTTTCATGAAGATGAAAAATTCTTGACAACTTTGACAACCTTTCTTTAATCTTGCAACTTTGTCTTCAAAGGATATTCAAGCCTCAAAACACCTAGATCTGTAATCACACATGTAGAGGGAGAAAGATGTTTTTCTAGTGGATAGGGGTTTTCCTTGGTCAAACCCCATTTTGGTAATCAAACCTTGAAATGAAATGAAATAGAATGAAGGAATGATGAATGAACAAAATACAATGTTGCAACTCACCAAACCCTTGAAATAAAGTTGCAATATTATGTGAAATGGATTCAATGTATGTGGATATTGACTCTTGATTATTGATATGAGATGATGTCTTTGAATGCTTGCTTGAATCATGAAGACCTACATCACAAATGTTAGATCAATAACACACATGATGCTTGAATCTTGAATATAGCTCCAAAATGCTTGATAATTAGCTCTTGAATGCTCTTGATCATAAACGTTACTATAGGAATTCTCTCTTGAAAATATTAGGAGAAATTATGTGAATTAACCTTGTATTTATACTTTTTTATGCCAAATTTCTTGAAATTACAACACTACAAGCCAAAATTAGATCTAGGAGAATAAAATCCCAGCAAGAATTGAATTCAAAATAGGTCCAAGCTAAAGCAGGACTCATATGCCATTTGGGGCATATGAGTCCCAGTAGCCTAAGCCTGGGACAAAAATTTGAAGAAATGTTAAGTTCTATGCAATATTCAGGATTAGGCCTCAAAACCTAGGTGTGACCCATATGCCCAAGGTGGTGTATGAGTCGCAGATTACTAGATCTAGAACACACAACCCAAAATCATGAACTATGATTCGTCATTAGTTAAGTGTCAGGATTATCCTCAGATAAATTCATTAAATAAGGCTTATGGATGGTAAAATAGGACCAATAAGGCATAAAGAAGCCCAATTTCAGCAGGGAGGGCCCAAACAAGTGTAAAAATGTAAAGGGATGCATTTTTCTACACTACATTTAGCCCTTACTTTAGTGAGAGGAGGAACTTGCTTCAAACTCGCACTGAAGTATACGAACTCGCATCAAGAGGGATCCGAGTGTACCAATTTTTCATGAGATAGGATGAAAATGATCAAGAGGGATGATCAAGCCCCTAGGATCAAGGTCCTATGGAAAACCAACACAAGCACAAAAGAACATGAGTGAGAATGGTATATGAAGCAACAACA
>VDFB02307025.1:0-17913 GCA_007258455.2 Sequoia sempervirens | reverse complement strand
AAAATCAAGAAGTTCATAGAAAGGCACAAGAAAGTTAGTGAATAATTAAAACAAGCAAATAAAACCATCATTTGTCTAAAAGTGAAAATTGAAGAAAAAAAAGAATTGAGGAATGTCTGAATGCAATGGTGAAAAGCAAATTTGAGGAATTCATAAGGCTTGAACAAGAAGTTGTGAATCTGAGATAGATCTGGAGAAAGAAAGAAGTCATGAAGACAAATTTAAGATGAGTACCTACAAAGCTTGATGAAATGATTGAAAATAAAAAAGGCTCTAAAGACAAAGGTGGATTAGGATTTGAGATAGGAGAAAGTTCAAAATTAGATCAGACATCAAACACTAATAAGAAGATTGAAGATAAGAAGAACAAAGGCAAGCAAATCCAAAATCAAAGAAGACCACCGGTTAGACAAGCAAATGCACAAAGGTACCCATTTTTTAATAATTTTTGTGATTCTTGCAATATATTTGGACATAAGGCAATGGAATGTAGAAGTAGAATGAATCATAATGTTCCATCCTTTACTAATCAGTGCTTTAGATGCAAGAAATTTGGTGATAGAGCTAGTGAATGTAGAATTCAAATGATGAATGACTATAACAATGGTAGAATGCCTCAATCTTTCAAAGGCTACTATTATACATGCTATGGATTTGGGCATAAAGCTAATCAATGTAGATCTAGAATGAATGGAAGGAATATTGGTTAGAAGAATGTCACATGTTACAACTGCAATAGGCCTAGACACATTGCTAAGTTTTGCAGAAGCAAAAATATGAGGAACTAAAATCTGGTAAAGAGGAATGAACCAGTTAAAAAAGTTGATCTAGTAGAAACAAAGAAGGAGATGGAAAAGATCTGGAGAAAGAAGGAAGAGACAAAAGTTAAGGATGAATCTATACCATCCTTCGGTGTAGATGTTTCCTTTGGAAACTAAGTTAAGAGATTTTTCTTAGGGGGAGCTTTAATGGATATCTTATATCCCCTACCAAAGAAGAGGTGACGATTCCTTGGCATGAAGATATGTGATGTAGATTGGCATACTTAATCTGTTGGTGAAGATTGTGAAAGAAAATATGATAATACGAAAGTTTGCGAAGCATCAGAAGTTGACTATGCATATAGATAAAGGTTTACTAGCTTTATTGTTTGAATCATTTAATACAAAATTAGGTTAGATCAAAAGGATTATAAGTGATTTCACTAAGTCAAATTCATTCATAACATGCATTGAGAAGGAGTAGAGCAACGAAGAAGTGATTTGATGTGATTTGAGATTTGGTGCATCAATACCTTAGTTCAATGAGCAAAGAAAAAGGTATTTACGAATCTTGTTTACCCTAATTTTTAGAAAACCTTGTTTGAAAGCAGTTTGAATCTATTTTGCAATGGCTACACCAAGGGTAATTGAGATTACAGATAAACCACAACTTAAGTTTAAGAAATATCCTGCAAAATCTATTGAAGATGACCCGTTAGGTTCCTTTTCACATGTTCCATATGGGGTTTTTCCGATTGAGGATTTTAAATTCTATATTCATGGAAAAATGAAAGAATTTGATCACACTAAGCTAGCAAATCTATGGATGAAAGAAATAACCGAAGACAATTTTCCCCTAAAGCTCGAGTATCAAAACCTAGTCACACCAAAATTAGATGTATAATAATGGTTTCCAAATTTTTATTTTGATAGCAAGTGGGTTAGAATGGCATTAAGTAGATTCCATGATTTTTTTTTTTGGACTGACATGCCTTACATGGTAACAAAAGAGGTAGGTTAGTGGTCTATGCTCCACCAAACCAGTTCCTATGCTGAAATTAGTTAAGAATGAAGTGGTAATGGAACTCATAGGTGCAACATATGACGAGGGATTTAGCAGTAAATCCCATTAGGAATCCAGTTGTGAGGTATGCAACAATGTTGATTGGATACAAAATCTATTTCACTAACATAGAAATTTTTGTGTCTGCCGCCGCAATTAATGTGGCATATGAGATGGTTGAAAAAGGTACAAACTATGATCTTTGTGAGTTGCTAAGGAAACAATTGATAGAAAATTTGAAGCAAACAAAGGATAAGAAATATGCTTTCAACTATGGTACTTTGATTATGTGTTTATTGTTCTACTTTCTAAAATAACTCCCTAAAACTAAAGGAGTGAAGTGGTTACAAGGAAGACCCATTGCTCATCAGATTAGAGATTTCATGAGTAGTATTGGTGATGGGAATGCACAAAATGAGGCACTTGCTGCCTTCTTTACTATTTTTTAGAAAAGAATGCATGAGAGAGACAATATTCCAAGGCAAATGGTAGAGAAATACAATGATGATATCATATTTTTGGTTAGTACTGATGAATGCATCATGGAAGTAGTTGAACCAAGGACTGTGTGGATCCCTACATTGGGATATGAGGTCACTAAACAAGATATAACTGGTTTAGCTAACATTTTGTTGAAGAGTGTAAAGGATACAACTAAAGAGAGATATGACACTTATGAAGAGAAGTCCATGGAGGTGCACATGGAACATAAGAAACCAATAATATAGAAGAAGGTCCAAAAAATGGTTGAAGAAATTGTAGAAGAAATGGGCATCTCTAAGGAACAAATGTAGTATGCAAGGGAAAAAGCTAAGGGAGAATCTAGTGCTGCAAGAGGATCCATAAGCACAAGGAGATCTGGTAGGATAGCTACCACTCCTTATTCTATTCAGAAGTCCTCCAGGACTAGGAAGCCTATTGGAGAGAAGAGAAAAACAATTCTTAGTCCTCCGATGAAGGAGAAATCTCCTTTGATTATGCATATGACAAGGATAGAGAAGAAGAAGGCTACTCTGGTAGCACCACTTGTTGTCCCTGCTAAGAAAAGACAAAAGCAAAAGGCAGTAAGAGAAAAGATTGCAAGTGTCAATTTAGTAGAAGAAGAAGAAGAGGAAGGACCACAGTGGGTCCGTAGAAGGAGAAGTGATGCTTAACAAAGTGAAACGAGTGCTAAAAGAAGAAGATTTGACATTATTGACATAAATAGTGTGGAAGAAGAAGCGAGTCTAAGAGAAGCATTGGAGAGGATTAGTGCTCCTCTCTCTGAGGAAAACAAAGCCACTTTGGCCATAGTATTCAGTAAAGAACTCATAATGAAGTGAAGGGTGAAAACCCTTATGGGTAAAGATCAAAAATATTTTGAAAGACTCAGGAAGGAAAGCATTGAAAAGGTAGAAGAAATAGCATAGAAGCTGGGAATGATCCCAGAAAATAAAGAAGAGATGAATGTGGAAACCCCTACTCCAAAATAAAATATTGAAGGAGATGTGTAGATAGATGATGCTCAACATGAGCATGATGCAAATGATGATGCCGCACAAGATAACACACCTCTAGAAGTGGAAGTTATTACATAAAGGAATATTGAGGAAGAAGTGATCAGAGAATACATTGCAAAGGAAGATGCTCCTCCTCTAGTATCAGAAGAAAGCATTACTCCTTCGGTTAACACAAAGAACCTTGTAGAGGAAGAGAATGCAAACACGAATAATTGTGATAAGGATGCATCCAAAGATGCACAAACAAAAGAAGAAAAAAAAACTCTAGAAACACTGAAGAAAAGGACTCAAAGGGAAAGGATGTGGAGATTACAAAGCCTTCTAGTGAATCTTCTGGTTCCTTCATAGATTCCTTGAAGAATCTACTAGGTATACAACTGAATTTCCAACCTATTGTTTCATCTTGATTGCTACAACTACTAATGCAACATGGTAATGCATATCTGGACAAGACCTCTCCCCTCCACAAGCTATAGTTAGGAGATGTATTTCATGCACCTGCCCAAAAGGATATCAAAGAAACTCACCAGAAGAGTGGAGAATTAATAGAAGAGGTAGTCAAGACATTACAAGAGGTCATGCTTGTAGCAAACATTGATACATCTCTCTTCGGTATAGAAAACTTAAAAGCTTTTAATTGATTCCTTTAAAGAATATGCATTTGAACTTAAGGGATAAGGAGAAAAAGAGGTAGAAAATAAATTAAATGATAAGAAGATGATGGAAATCATAGAGAAGTGTGCACTTGCACACAAAAAGTTCTTAGAAATGGTGAAGAGTGCACACATTTGTGTGGATGAGGTGAAGGCCTTGTTCCAATATTGCATGAAGTGGTTGGAGCCACACAAATCATAAAAAGTGAGATGGACTCTATTGAGTCCCAGATCAATAAAGCCTCTAGTGCATATGATCTAGCATTAGACTTGTCTGGAAATACAAGAAATACTATTGAAGATATGCATAAGAAGTTTTTCTAGCTGAAAGCATAAAGGGAAAACACCATCTTACAGTTTGGATAAATAAGAGACTTGGTGAACAAAAAATTCATACCTGTCTCAAGTGCCCTTCTAAGTGCCAATAAGGCTATGTAGATGAATCTGGTACTTGGCACTCTGGAAGAAGGAGAAGACATATTAATGGAGCTTGAAACATAATGCAGATTGCTTGGGATAGCATTGAAGACATGGGAAGATGGGAAGAAAGAATGGCATATCCATCTGCAAAAGTTACAGGTGTCAACCTTCCCCGGTTGACATGTTTCTTATCTTTATGCATTTTAGTTTTTTAGTTTTCAGATTCTTTGTAAATATGTGGAGCTCATAGAGTAGTTTCCAATACACTTTTCTGGTTTCTCACTCTGGTATATGACTTAGGGGGAGTCAATCCTATCTTTTCATTTTGTATATATGCACATATTTCTTAGGGGGATATCCGGTGAATGTCAAGACAGTTGGTATATGCACCCTTTTCCCTCGATGTCAAAGAGGGAGAATGGTTTGGAGAACGTTTGGAGATTTTTGGCATGTTGCCATCAATGACAAAGGGGGAGATTGTTGGAAGAATATCATTGATGCTGTTGTTGGCAACATGAGCATGAGGGATAAGCACAAGGTATATTATTATGTCTTGCAATGTTGTCATTGATGTCAACATTGTATCTTGATATGAAGACTTTGGTGCAAATCAATTTGGTTGGTTCTAATAGGTCTTGGAATGATTATGGTATATAATTTTGCAAGATGGTCTGATCTGGAGAAGTCAGTTGTGTTGGAAGTTGACTAAGTGTTAATTCTGCTAATTCAATGTGATAGAGCATTTGTTTTTGGGTCCACACTAGTTCGCAGTTGAAGTTTTCACTTTACACCTCTAATATTAATTTTTTGGTTTTTAGAAGTATCTGATTCTAGAATTTCATCATGTTTTGGCTTTTGGTTTTAGAGATCTAAGTAACAAAAGTTTGATCTCGCAGTTTACAATTATTTTCTATATAGTGCATTTGAGTGGGAGAGTGTGCACTTCTCCGCAGATAAGTTTTTGGCTTTGTTCTTTTGAGGATAAGTTGACAGATGGAAATATTGTATGAATTCTAGTTGGCGTTGAGTTTTGAGGTCCACATGTCCGAATGTGGATACATAGTTGAAGAATTTTTGTATTAGGTCTTCTGCAGTACTAACCTAATAAGTTTGAAGGCATGCAAAGTTTAAATAAGTGTTGTGGTCTTATGTGGGATCTATTATGTCCATGCCAACCTATTTCAAGTTGTTTTGAGTTTTGAATGTTGGTGTGAAGTGTGTGTTGAAAGGATTGAAGCTGAAAAGTTATGTTTTGAATATTACATCTAATTAGGCCAACCTAAATAATGTTATGATTGGAGTAGATATATATGTTAGATCTTTTTGGTGTTTTGAGGTGTGTGATGAATGTTGTGAATGTCCTACATGCGAATATTATTAGAGCAGTTCGAATTTAAGTTATGAATGTTGAGTAGAAGATTAAAGTGATATGAAGGTAGAGGAAAGTAGAGTGTTAGATTAGAATCAGATGAAGTGTGTAAAGTCAGTTTATTGAGCTTAATTGAAACTATATTTCATGCATATGATAGATGCAATTGTATAGTTCAAAATAGGATGTGAGCCACCATCTCTCCTCTATTTTTTTTCTTTGTGGGCAGTGAGTCCACCTGTAGTGAGCACTTTTGTAAATAAACTATAACCAGTTATAATATATTGTGAGCTAATCCTCATCATGGTTTTTCCCATTTTGGGTTTTCCACGTAAAAATCCTAGTGTTCAAGTGTTATGTGGTGTTGTTGATGTTTCATGCTTTCTTTCTTTATTACAGTTAAATATGCTTTCGTGATTGGATGTTTAATGTTTGAATGGTTTAAGAGAATACTAATTCACCCCCCCCCCCCCTCAATATTTTGGGTGTTCAACATTCTTGATCTACAAACATAAGGCCTTCTATATGACTCAACATGCTAGAGCACTATTCCTTGATGTTGTGTATAACTAGGTGCTGGGTACCAAATTCTAATTTTTTTAGCTTGCTACAAATTATGATAATTCATGGCCAATGGTGTTTTGGCGGACTTCCCTAGAGACTCATGGCATGTGTGTCATCAATGATTTGGATTTTTTAATCCTCATTCGTCTCTAGTTTATAGTACTCTATGTAGTCGATCGTGTTAATAAATAACTATGTTGTAATTAGTCATACTAGTAGTATGTATAAAATAAAATAGAATAATACTTGTGCATAGATTAATGTAAAAGTAATCAAAAATTAGTTTGACAGTTGGGTAGTTAGGAAGCATTGCGAATAGTTGGTATCTCAACCAACCTCGGTTGGCTATTTATGTACTCATTTCATTTGTAGTCAGGGAACATATGATGCTATTATGATGTAATTGATGTTATATTTAACGAATGAATGCAATGTCTTATTCTGTGCACTATGTGTTCGTGACTAATTTCTATACATGTTCTATGTTTTGTAAGTTTCATCCATTTACTCTCGTGGTACATTAAAGTTATCCCAACGAGTAAACATTCTACTTAATAAAAAAAGTAAAGGGAATAGGAAAATAGACTCAAGGGGAAATGATAAATAACATTGTAATTATTGTTCTAGCAGATTTAGAGCTTCAAAAATGACTATTGGTAGAACCTAAAGATTGTATAGAGTATGGATGCTATAAGGACAACTCAAATTTTTGCTTGGAAACCTCAAGAACTAACCTTGTAACCTATTGAAATTGCTATAAAAATAAAGGCAATTTTTTTCCAAGAGGCAATACAAGTCTTTGTGAATCCATTTGAGCAAATATAAATAGGATTAGATTCCCAACAGGGGGGATTGGAGGATCAACAAAGATTGAAATTAAGACTAAACTAGTATAGATATTAGTTGTAAAACAACTAGAGTTGGAAGTATTAAGTGCTAATAAAAACAACAAGAATCACCCCTTTTATTAGGGCATGTCACTTGGGTGACCTATGAATAGCTCAAGTGACCCATATTTCACTTAGGAGATTTGAGTGAATCATCTAGGTGACCTTGCCACTTAAGGGGTAGACATGTAGTTTTTGAGGAGCAAAAAGGTATTGAGTAAGATGGAGAAGGAATGTGAGCAAGATGGAAGGTTAGGGAGGATGAGACAAGAGCTAGGGAGGGTCCTAGAGACTAAGTAGATGCTTCCATAAGGTCAAACAACTTGAGAGGGACTTTTTTCATGTCATGTGGGTCATGAGTTGAGTTGTCAAATCATAATTGGATTGCCATGTATGCTTGTATAATTTTAGTCACTTACATAATATCAAGCTCTTATAGGTCAACTTTAAGCTCTTATAGTTGTCAAATTTACATAAGGATGTGGGCATTTTAAAATACTTTTGGGGAAGTTGTTAGATTACTAAGATCAAGCTCTTATAGGTCAACTTCTTTGATGAACTAACTTTATGACATTGGATGAATATTCAAATACACCATTCTCAAACATACATGTACCTATATGTAAATTTTGATGCTATGTGTTCTTTTTAAACTTCAAATCAAAATGTTCCTAGAATTGATTGTGAATTAATCACACATTGAATGCCGTTAAATACTAAGACATAACATATTGCATAACTATGTACCAAGTTGACTCCCAACACGTAGTGAACAATTATAAGAGTTTGGAATTTGAATCTGGATTAGAGATTCATAAGATTGACCTTGAACATTTTAAAATTGATTGACAATAAAAAATACAATTCTTAAAATAACAATAAAATATAAACATAAATACGATAAAAAACTAACTACAATAAATATAATAAATTGCATATAACTAAAAATAAAATAAAATAAAATATATTAAAATAAACATAAATATATAAAATAAACATAAATATATAAAATAACATCAAATAAAAAAAACTTAAGATACACTAAATAATAATAATTGACATGCATATGCAAAATTCACCGTTTCGATAAGACTCCTTGAATGGCTAATCTCCTTGAAAGTTAGTGGCTAACCTTGTTTAAGACAGACTCCTTAAGTAACCTTGTTTAAGTTGACATCTATGTATGAGGCTTGGAAAGATGATCAACTTTACATCCACTCCTTTTATTTTTTTGGATTAGCCAGCCCACCAGCCCTTCAAATATTTAATATTTAATATTTAATATACACCACTAACAAAAGATAAAAGGTGTGCGTCTGGTTAAGAAAAACGCCAAGTTTTAAATTGATAGATTAGAGAGTCCTTGTTCAAATTGGGCAGCTACGTATGAGGCACGAGAATGGATTGGAATGATGATCAACCATAATCTTACATCCACTCCTTTTCTTTCGTCTTGCCCTACCAGATTTGCCAGCCAAACAGCCCTTCAAACATTTAATATAGACCACCAATAAAAGATAAAACAAGTAGGTGTGCGCCTGGTTAAGAAAAACGGAAGCTTTTCACTGAGAGATTGATTAGAAAGGGAGATGAAAGACTTGCTCTAGTCTCTATAGGCACCACTAAAATGCAAATAGAATATACTAATTCGTTGACGAGGAAAATCAAAAATCACATTTCTATTAGAAACCAGGGAGAGCGACGCTCGCACTAGAATAGAATAGCAGCGTATTCACTGTGCTCATGGCGGCTTCGGGCGTTCTCTTGCTTCAGAAACATGCAGTGTTGCCGTGGAGCGAGAGACGCAGATGCCCTCCAACCGTAAAAATATTGCAGAATTGTAGTTATAGAATGTTATGGGCGACTAAAAGAAGTTTGGTGTATGATGGATGTCGGCTGAGGAGCCTCTCTTCTGCAGCCATGGCTACCGGTGTTCCTGTGGAGCGTTCTCAATCAGAATCGAGCTTCCGACCTCACCAATCGCGGGTAAGTTATGTCGTAGAGGAGCCCAATTGCACACAAATATACAACCTTCTTTCTAGAGGAACTGAAATCAAGAGCCCAATTGCACACAAATATGCATGCTTCTTTCTAGTGAAGCAGAAATCAAGGAACCCAATTCCACACAAACATACAAGCTTCTCTCTGGTGGAACTGAAATTAACCATTAAAACTCGGCAACTAAACGCTCTCCATGGACTTATCTTAAGTTAGCTTTAATTCCCTACCCTATTTTGCTATGATGGTAGAACAGATAAAAGACAATGAACAAAAGCGTATGCTTAGTTTGAGGAGGTTCTAGAAAAAACTGCGTGTTCACATTCTATTTTTCGACATCAAGATGAGAAATACATGACAAAAGCACACTATTCTTTATAAAAAATATAGAAGCTTTCAGCATAAAGTTACTGTCTTCTCTTATAATTTCTATTAAAAATAACGCACGATTCTCTTTCCAGAGCACTCAGGCTTTGTTTTTCATCATATTCTGAGTCAATCAGTATTAATAGGCAGAGCAAAACATTTTGTATTCCCGGATTTGCTGATTGACAGTCCTTATAGTAGTAACAATTATACTGTAAACGTTCATCCTTTCGCAAGACTACTGCTCCATTAAGTTTAAGAGATTCTTAAGAATCCAAATCTACTCTCTTCTCCAACAACTTCATTCGTGATTGTTTCCATCATTATCCAAGCATAAGCTATCTTAGAAACTGGAGGCACAACCTATCTTAATAGTTTTAGCTGCATGTTTCCCATCTCATATTCATGTAACCTGCTCTAGTCTGGTTGTCATAGAATAACATTGTAATGCTGCAAATCGCTTCATTTTTATTATTACAAAGTCCATTGTCATTGGCCTCTAGAAATTACAATTTTTTGATCCAGCAAGACTCCAATAAGTGTAATTTGTAAATGGTTTGCCATTTTTAGTCTAAAAGTTGCCAGTATCAACGACAACTTTGTGAGCTATTTCTAGAGTTCTGTGCAAGTATGTTCACTTCAGATTCTCCGTTTATCAAAAAAGCATATGGATGTACCACCAAGTCTTTTGATTTCATTTGTTATCTTGGAATGCCACCCTTTCCAATTTCAGAGTTTCCATTTCTGGACTTGCTATTGAAGCAATGTTCCCTGAGGACACATGCCCTGCCCTTTTGGACGTGTCTCTGTACCAGGGACATGGGAATGCAAATGATATTTGCCTTATCAATGTTATCATATGATCATTTGAAATTTCCTTATAAATTAAAATTTTTTCTTATTTTTTAATAGCCGTCCCCTTTCATCCCCTAAAATGGCCTTAAAAAAATCCATCCCTGAAACATTTCCGCCTGTTCCCTGCAGTACTCATCCTGGAAACTTGGTGTAACATAGATTTTAAGTGTCTGCAATTCCATTAGCTAAGGTAGACAATGAAGTTATAAATTAACTGGCAGTGCCATGTTGTGCCATGTATTAATGACATCACCTATTTAATAGTGCAAGTGCAGACAATCCTTCTGGTTTTTTTCTCCTTTTTGCCAACTTGCAGATTCACCTTTTTCTCTTCAAGCTTCCTCTGCTTAGTGGACTTTGGACATGATTGATTTTAGGTTTTTGTTTATGTAATGGTCTGAGTGGTGTTGTCTCTCTTACACAGAAAATATCATTAGATTTCTGATTTCTATCTTACCTTCATTCACTGTTTTTCTACCAGCATGTGTAGCTCTTTCTTCTTTTTCGATGCTTGTTTTATAGCAATCACTTTTATCTTATTATCACACACTTCAACCATAGTCGCGGGATTTTAACTTCGGACAGTCCTTGTCCTTATGGTCGCCATGTCTGCATTTGTGCATAATGTCTGCATATGGTTTTGGGGAAAATCACCTGTGAAATATCCCCATTTGTTATTCATCTAGAATTTGAATTAACACTCTTCATTTCTTATTCTTCTGAATTGGGGATCTTGTTTCTCTATTAATATTGTGATTTGTATAGGAAATCAGTTCTATATCCTCCCTGATGACTGTATTCATCCATCAGACATACCCTGATGACTATGTTCACATCAATTTCAGAAACTGGGATCTGACTTTTATCAATATCCTATTATTGTTTCTTCTGCCACAATGGCGCACACCTATGTGCTTGTCTTATATTTTCCTAATAGATAGTCACCTCTGTATCCTGCCTGGCTTCTGTCCATGCTTCATAACCGGCAAATGGACCTCTTCCGAGATGTTAAGCTTACCTAATTGTGTGGAGAATATGTCCACAGCCATTCAGAAATTGGGATTTGACGTATGCCAATATCTTGTAAGTACTTCTTTCATCGCATTTGAGGAGATCTCTATACCCATCTTATGTTTTTCTTTATTTTATCACTCTCTATTTGCTGTTGTTGAATCACTCGCATGAGTTTCAAAATCACCATTTACATATACAGACATAAGCTAGATATACTTTTATTGCATTGTTTGGTTCACCAATACAAACACACACTCAATTACAAATGTACTTTTAATAGCAATCAGAATTCACACTCATTTTTCAATAACAGTGATTTCACATACTACAGTACTCAAAGAATTGCTGAATAATGCAATTATATGGGAACTTTATATCTATAGCAAGGCTTGGGCAAGAAGAACCAATTGAATCAACATCAACTACCATAAAGCGGCTAATAAAGGATAAAGTCCATTAGGGAGTGTCTTGGACTCAAGAGGCATGGCTGGACAATCTGAGGCTGAACCAAGCTCCTCTCAATGACCGATGAGGCTATGAATGTAGAGAAAAAGCTAGTGATGGGTGCTTGCTACTGTGTTTTGGGCTGTTAGCCAAGACAATTAATATGTACCTAATGTTGAAAAATGAAGGCCCACTACACCTTAAAATGGATGGGAGAGATGGGACACTCTGGTGGTAGTATGCAATGCACATCTCACTGGTCTCTTTTAGTTGTGCATGGTCTGATAGTATCCAAAGGGAGTGTTATCAACATTTGTAAGGGCTGAAAGGAAGTGATAAGCCAGGTAGCTCTAGGGGTCCCATGGAAAGAACTATTCGTGAAAATGAGCTTCTCAGACAAAAATGGCCATACATTTTTAAGCAGGATAGTGGAAGAAAGTGGACAGACAATTACCTGTGTTTTTGTAGACAAGGCTAACTTCCTGAGTTTAATAGTTTGCATGATACCTAAAATAAAGTGCTCCTCAAATTTACCTTCCTGGAAGGAACAAAGATGACAGATTGTGGAATGTGGTGGTCAGTCTCAACCTACAATTGAAGGGAGCATAGCCTTCAGTTGGTAATTGGGGATCTCAAACCATATGGCAAATATAACAGAGATAGCTAGGTACAGTTTGTAAAAATGCTCAAAATAGAAAGCTAGCTTTATGTTGAGAGGTTGTAGAGGAGTTCTTAGTGATGTGAAAGTACTCTTGGCATATGTTCCTCCTAACAGCTCTATTGCTAATCTGCTTTGAGGGAAGAAGGTGAGAAGGGGCATCCAAAGAGTGCCTTCAATATAGATTTCATTAGATTGAAGGAGAAAATTGGTCTATGAGTATCGGCAGTGTCAATTCCCTGTGGGACCCAAACCAGTAATCCTCTTTGAGAAGCAAGGCCATCAAAAGAGTGCTCTTTACTTCCCCTTTCAACTTTTCTTGTCTCCCACTTACAGCTCCGTTTTCTGTCCTGTAGCTCTCAACCCTGTTTCCAGCACCAACACCCACATGTTCATACTACCATTTTATCTCGCCATCCTCTCTGTGCTGATTCAATAGAAGTTTTATCTTAAGTTAGAACTTACAATATCGAGGCACTTCTTCTCTCTACTTGCTTAGCACACCCAAATGATAACCCGTGCCACTCAACAGCATAATCAGCTTATGATTCAACATCAGCAGATTATGATTTTGCTCCAACAGATTCTGACAACTGTGGCTCAGTCTGACTCATTTGTCAATTCCAAAGGCAAATGGCCTCTAGATTTGTCTGTTCTGGCACTGAACCTGATCCTTAACCCACCAAAAAAGCACAAAACATCTGATTTGCCACTGGGATTTTCGTCTGATGTCAACATAGAGCTTCTCTAAACAATGAAAGACGGACCTGAGGACTCTCCTTACGAAGAGAGAGGAGGAGGGATTCTGGCAAAGGTTCTGCATGTCAACCCATACTATACCAATCATCATTAGGAATAATCTGTGGTACAGATGTATCTTATACAGTCAATCTCAGGATACTAGTCTTTGTTCAATATATTGTGACTCCACACCCAATCTGATGGTCTTTTTGAGCTGTGGATATATGTTTGTTTTCATCTGTATGTAATACTTGTTCAGGATGTACTCATCCCCCTTTAATATAATGCCAATTTTCTTATTAAAAAACAATAACTTGATATATGTGACCACAATAACACAACTATGAAATGACACAAATATCAAGTCATTCCTGGATGGCACCAGAAACATATCTTTCATTACTATGGCATGAAAATAGTACAATTTAGATTTGAAGTCACCGATAACAACTGTTTGAATTTCTGAATATTTTGGGAGAACACAAGAAACAAAGTTCACCTTTCAAAGGCTAAGTCTTGGAATTATGCAAGATTATAACACATTATACTTAGACAAAATAATAAAATTCCAAAGTCTCATTTTTCCTTCCTACTATTTTTGTTTGTACACTTAAACCAGTAATTTGGCAATTGTCTTCCATTAGTGAGTTTAGTAAGAGAGTGAAAGGACATTTTGTCATTTTTATCTTGAATGAGCTCTGCTAGATTATCATTAGCCATTTTGTCTCCTTTGGAATCTGACCCAGACTCCAGGCAGGCCTTAAGTTTGTCTGTATTTTGGGCAACTGGATTTTTTCTGATACAACAATCTTGCTCCATCAATTCATTGCCTTAATTTATCATGTTCAGGATTCTGATTTTTCAACTAAGTTTTTACTGACTTTTTTTTCCTTTTTGTATGCACAACTAGCTCTTCAACGTTATCAGTGACTTGTTTTTTTAATTTGTATGCAAAATTAGCTCTTCAATCTTAACATTGGTGATGTCTTGTGTTGAGATAACCAACAGATTGGCCTTGATGACTTTTAGCTCCTTTAAAGATGATTTCTCTTCCTTTTATATAACTTTCTTAATTTGAAATTTGAATATTGTGGTTAAAATGTAAGATAGCTGTGCATTTGTCCAAACTCTTGGACTGAAATTGATCAATTCAAATTATTCCTTATACCACATATAAAGTGAACATCAATTCTGCAGGTTGGCAGGCAATATATCTGCTTGTGTCAGATCTCCATTTGAAATTTTCAATGACAAATCAATTTTCTCATGAAGGACTTTGTTAACTGAATCTAGCTCAGTCTGTTGTTTACTAAAGGTTCTTAATGTAATCTCTTGACAGGATCTGACACCTCTAGTTCTTCCATGGACCTTGTAAACAACTTGATGCTGGTATCAGAAACTTTATTGGTATAGTTTATAAAAGCTCTGCCAAGTATCATAACCTGTGTTATAAACCAAATTGTAGCAACTGCGAACTGGACAAGAAATTGAATTTTCTAGATTGGGGAAATTTTATGTGACCGTACTGAAATCCAGAATCTGCTATAACTTTTTCATAGCTGAGATTAAAAGAAAAATATGGGAACAAGAACTCCAAGAACTGGAGGAAATGCGAATTACAAACAGAACAGAACCTTCATGAAATAATTTGCAGAATTACAAACAGAACAGAACCTTAAGTTACTCTCCTGAGACAAGCATTGGCTCAGGCTTACAATATCCAAGATGAGTAGGAATGCTGCACTTGGCCAAAAGATTAGTTGCTTAAAGACAAATGTTTTTTTTTTAATGAAGTTTTTGAGGGGTTTATTTGGGCCCTCGTCTATACTAAAAAGACATGAATACAAAGTAACAAACGAATCCAAAGGAAGGCCAAAGATATAGATCCAGAAATACCTACAAAATAGGATTAGAACAACATCAATTAAATCTAAAACATAGAACCCACAGACATAGTCTACTGGCAAAACAACTGAATTCAAACTTCAAGCTTCCATAGCAATCCCTCTATAGCAATCCCTCTTTTCCTGCAGGAGAGGAACCTTGCCATTGTCCATTGAGCTCCCTCATCAATCATTTATCAAGCCTCGATCTGAAGTTTCTCTGCTTTCAATTTTTAACCCCTCATTTTCTTAGTGGTGCTAGTAAGCTTCATAAATTTCATTGAGTTGATGCTTTCCAAGCAATCCAAGAGTGCCTGATTTGACAAAAACCTTGAAGCAACTTGTTGCCCTCCCAAAGAGCTGCCGGCTCTTGTCTGCTGATATTCTGACCCTGTGAACCCTGCCTACCTTAAAGCTCCTGCTCAGAGCAAACAGTACCTACGGGCAATCCATGACTGCCTAAATACTGCCACTCTGAGTGAAATACATTTACTGGCTCCTTTTCAGTGTGAGCCTCTCTACCCTCCAATTTGTGATCAGCCTCAATCTCATGACTATCAGACATTATAAATCTGCCATGATTCCTCCATACAAAGTCTGCATGTGGAGATTGTTGCTTGGGAATTTTATTTTTTCAAAACCACATGATTTTGTTGAGGGGCCTTATGGTAAGAGTCACAGTCATTTCTTCTGTGCCCTAGAATGTTGCATTTGAAGCATTGCATTGGCAGTCCTTCATATTCCGACATATTGCAAACATGATCTGCTAGAGAACTGAATGTTAAGGAAGTGGAGGATCAGCTTGAAAGATCCACATACACGCAGGGTCTAGCAAACCTACTATAGGAATATTTTGATCTGCATGTAGGTTCACAAACTCTCCAATGTTTTTAGACAACAACTGTACCATTTTGACCATTCTACAGACCAGATGCAGTTTGTAGAAATGAATCCTAAGTGGTAGCTTTGAAAGCAGAACATGATTAGGATCAAAGAATGTCTCCCAAGGACATAAAAATAAATTAGATCTGCTATAAAATCATACTTTTGAAACACATTTGAAAGTGAGACAGTAGAAGGGGAGACATTCATGGAAATGGGAATATCATCTAGATAGAGGTTGGAAATTCTATTTGGGACGATAGGTAGTTTTTTTTGAAATATTAGGACTACCTTTGAGTGTTATGGTAAAATCTTGATGTATTAAACAAAGCAGACGAAGGCTCCTTAAATAGATTTACAAAGACGATGTTTCTAAATGAAACAATTGTTAACTGAAAATGAAATTAGAAACTATCTAACCTAACTAAGATGCCCATTAAAGAAACATTACATTATTTAATACCCTCCTGTAATGAACAACCCCCAAATTTTTTTCTGTTTACCCCTGTTTGCTGCTTGATGTTTGATTGTTTGAAGTGATGTTTGTAATGTTTTTTGAAAGGGTTTTACCAATGCAATGATACCTCATGCGAGTACACAAACAGCAGTACAAGAAGAAGAGCAATATGCTAGAATAGAATTTTTTTTAAATGCTACTATAATCTGATTTTTTAACAGAACTTTACACAATCATTAAAGAGCATTATTTATCACAGTTCAGTACATTTTCAGACCTGGAAGTTGTCACACAGCAGCAAGAATAACTTCTTACACCAGCGCCCAGCACCTAAAATCAGAGCCTTGTTTATCTTTGATCAAGATTATGACCCAACGCAGCAATAGGAGCTGAACAAAGCTCTCAAACAGCAGATTATAATATCTTCAATTTGTCTCTATCAATTCCCAGCAACTATGATCTTCTAGCCCTGTAAGCAAGTGTCTAACTGCAGAAAATGGTCTACTTGACAGCAAAGCCTAACTCCTATCACCAATCAGCATGCCTCTACTTGATGTCACCCTCAATCCAGCCAATATGTCTCCAACAGAAGGCAGAAAATAAACATTACCAGCAACAATGAAATCTGGTCTTCACCAGCCAAGGCTGTACTACTTGGCAATGGCGATTTTCTCCAGAAATTCCAAATCCTCACCAAAAAATCTGAACCATGGCTTGTTTGAATCGCCCTTGAAAGAATCAACCAGAGATTAAATACCCATTTCAATATTCTTCTCCATTTCAGAAATATAAGCTAATATTTGGTTCTTAGGTTCAGTATGAAAACTCCAGAAATATAAAATAATCATCACCAAAAAGCAACATAGCTTCACCAAATTGAAGCAATATTATCTCAAACCAAAATCTCACAATCTCTCTTCAAAATATGATAAAAAAACCTTCATCCAAACTCTGTAACCTGCAACTTGAAAGCACAAATGAAACCTTTGAATGAGGCCTCCAATAACCCTTCTGATGTTGTCTTTCAAACACGGGGAGAGTGTGATCTACAGAGGTTTTCGTCCCTGCAAACCCTTGTTTCCTCCAAAGCCAAGCTTCCAAAGAAAGACCTGTTCCAGTTTCATAATCCAAGCCTGTGAAAATGAGTCTCCCAAAAGACCTTTTATTAAAGCTTCTCCAACAACCCTTAAAACCACGCCATTTCCAAAAGCCTTTTCATTTAATTTAATTTTAAATCCTTCTTCAACTTGGGCGCCCAAAGAGGAGGCATTAAAATAAATCTTTTAATCTTAACTTTAACATTAGCTTCTTTTAATAAAAATATCTTCTTTTTTCATCTTAGGCGTCCCTCTACTTATTGCAATATAAAATATTTTAAAAGCTCTTTAAAATGACTTTA
>VDFB02307021.1:0-10757 GCA_007258455.2 Sequoia sempervirens | reverse complement strand
CCTCTCTTGGATGTGAGGATTCGTTATCAGATAAGCCAGAGCCCATTCTATGGCCGTAGACGTGCTGTCTACTGCAAGAAGGAACAGCTCATACAAGTTGAAAGCTACTTCTTCATCGGATAACTTTGACTTGTCTTCACCTTCCTCCCCTTCGTCAATGGACAGCAAACAATTCAAGAAGGTGTTGGGAGCACTTCGCTTCAAGTATTCTCTATAACTGCGAGCAAATTGAATAAGGGGCAACATGAGGCGCAGAACATCAGCTCGGAGAGACTTCCATTCCCTTTCTGTTCGGATTGATGAGGGAACAAAGAAACGAGCAAAAGGAAATGAATCGAGAAGCATATCTCCTCTTTTACTCAGGCTAATATCTTCAGCTATGTATTCTTCCAGCTGGGACAAGAAACTCTCATCTTGAAAGTCCGGGCCAAAGCATAAGGGGGCAATAAATCTCATTGCCATCATTTTCAAGGAATAAAAGGGCCTCACCACGCCATTCTTCTCTTTCATCTCCTTTTCTAGCTTCTTGATGAGCTTATTCACACTTGCCTGGTGAGAAGAGCTCTGGAGTGCAACGTGGGCGGGGCTGAGAACATTGTTATGCAAAAGTTTTCTGAGCCTAGTCCAATGCTCGTTGTAGGGAGAACTAATCATAGTTCTAAAAGTGGCACTAGTGAATTGCCTGGAGTAGAGCGAGGGCCGACCAGAGAAATTGGCGGCCTGGTTAACCAAGGACTCCCAAATTGCAGCTTGGCCAGTGAGGACTATGAGGGGCGATGGGCCCATCCAAATTGTCATGACAGGACCATATGTTTTGGCCATGGCTGTTAAGGCGGAAAGAAGATTTCCACCTTTGTTCAGCTGGTGCAAGTTGCCCAATAACGGCAGCCTTGGAGGAGATGGAGGCCATTTCTTCTCCTTAGTTGATGAGAAGAAAAGAGGTAGAGCAAGAAATGAAAGTCCAACAAGGAAAATGAATAGAGTGGGAGTATGAAGGAAATGGAAGGCCGGAAGATAATCAATAACACTCAGTATTTTCTCCATCACAAATGGATGGACTACTTACAGAGCTTTGATTGGAATTGCATTTCTTACATAGATTGCACATATAAATACACAGACATGTACCAATTTTACGTCAGGTTACGTGCTGCTTTTCTTTTCCAACACTGAAGATCCGGTCCGAACGCGTTATTTTTGACCAACGTAAATTTGGTATATTTCAAAAGCGTCTCTTAAGAAAGTCCTGTGTGGTAGGCACATAATGTCAGTATGCTTGATCTTAAGCATACAATGTCAGCAGTATTTCGACTCAAGCATATGTTGAACAAATTTTCTGTTGTAGGTACACAAAGCCAGAATTATTTTGACTGCTACGTAATTCATCCCACTCTCCCTCCATTGCACATCCACGGATTAATCGTCTACCAAACTCGTGCAAATTTCCAAATATTAAGACGCATATCCCTCTAAACATGTGCATCGGATCGTATTCGTCAAAACATGTGCATCGCCTCCGATATTATTTATGGATAAGACAAACCCTTTCAATTATTTAATTCCGCTGCATTATTTTCCGTATGCATTTCGGGATTTTGTGTTTCTAATTGTTAGATTATATTTTAAAATCTTATATAGGACAGTATTTATTTTCTTTTGATGATGTATAAGTGAGTGTGTGATTTGAAATGACTAAAAAAGGGTTTTAGGAAAATTTACCCTCAACAATTCATCATCATGACAAATTCACTGTCAGCAATTGAATTTGTTGACAGAATAAATTATAGGGGAGGAGACTAGACCACCTCTTGACTTTAAAGGATGTTTAAACCAATCAAACTAAGCCCCCCACCCCATATAATATTTACTTATGATATAATTTTAAATTAATTTATATAAAATTAGAAGAATTAATTAAAAAGGGGGTTAGTGATATAAAAATTAATAGTATGCATTTAACAAAATAGATACATAATTAAATCATATATATATATATAAATTTAATATAATATATAAATCTATAATTTGATATTCTTTCTTTAAGTTGATCATATTTTACATTTAGAATTGGTAAATGTGCTCATCAATAAGTGAATGACATGTTAAATATTATACTTGTAAATGTTGGTGTAGACATATGGAATGTGATCTTAACCTAACCACACTTGAATTTACCTGTCTTAATATTTAAGTAAATAAATATTTATTACTAATTTAATTACTTTAACCTTTTCTCTTATTCTAATATTTAATTTAATTTTATCCATTACCCTTATCCATCACTTTTAAATAGATAACATTTTTATATTTATTTAGTTAAGTTTAACCTTATTCCCAAATCCTCTAACTAATTAATTAATTTGGACTAATTAATATACACTAAAGACGTCAAATCATAATCTTAGATTAAGCCTATTCACCCTTCTTATATAAAAGATAAGATGGAGGACGTAGAGAAACAGGGAGAGTTCAAACAACCCCTATGTTGTTTGTTATTTAGGACATCTGCTTCAACTAAGAAACGATTAGTTTATGATGGACGAGGTGTGATTCAAGCATCCAAGTGATACTTCATGGACATGAGCACACTTGGAATATCCTGACTAAGATCGGGAAGACTACTGTCCTTTAACACATCCCCACTCAAATGCTTTAAGCAAATTAGCGAGAGTGATGGGAACATGCACACTAGCCATGTCCATTCTTGCGCACACCTGCCTTCCTACTCCAAACGGAAGATATGCCATTCTCACATTATCCAACTCATTCTCACATTCTCCAACTAATTCTGTCCCAAAAATCTCTCAGGCCTAAACTCGTTGGCCTCTTTCCACACCTCTGGATCGTTGGACATGCTGTGCAGATTGAAAAGCACTCCTGACTTTGCAGGTATGGTGATGCCCATCACCTTATGCTTCTCCTCTATCTAGTGAATCATTCCAAGCGATGCAATCGATTATTTTCTTAGTGTTTTCTTCACCACACTTTGCATGTATGGCAGCTTCCTCAAATCCTCTAAACGTAACAACTGTTGGTGGACGTGGATCTCCAGTTGTACCTCAGTAATCTCCCTTGCCACATTAGTTCAACGACTCCATCCACCACATTTAATTCTCTCTTCTATCTTCTTTGATGTATCTAGACACTTCTACTTTTGTGTATCTAGAAACTTCTCTCGATGTTTGGAAATCAACTCTATTTTTTTAAAAGAATTAGGGTATGTTAGGGGAGAGGGGCCAATAGTCGTGTGGAGTCTAATAGTCGTGCATTCAATTGTGATTATAATATTCAATTTTACCACATATTTATACTATATATTGTAAATAAATAGTCCAAATGTAAATTTTAAAAAAACCAAATGTTGATAAAAAGTGGACCGATACTTGAACACATGAGAACCTCTCAATGTTATATTAAAAAAACATAAATACATTCATGAAGAAGTGAAATAAGTATTTTTTGTCTCAAATAAAATATCACAACTATCCACTATGAGTGTGTCATTTAAAAAATAAAATGGTCATTTAATAAAATAAGACACTCATTTAAACAAGTATTGTTATCATAGTGAAAAAATGTTGTTCTTATGTGTATGACTATTGGGGTAGCAATGTACAAGCATTCGAGTGTTTCATATTAATAGTTTGTCCTATCACAAATATAAAATGTGAGTACAATAAATACCATGTATTTTTCTATTAAATGTGAAATATTTTCAAAAAGATTTAGTGTTCAACTATTGGTCCATTTTTGTTTGATATAAGTTGTACTTTAAATAATTATGTGTTGTTTTTATAACAACAAATGGTTTTTTTGTGTTCAACTATTGGTCCATATGTGTTGAATATAAAAGCTAGAGATATCAAAGATTTATGGTTACCAATAAGTATTTGGTCCATTTAGATTGCATATTAATTTATTTTAAATAAAAATATGATATTTTACAAGCAACAAATAGTATTTTTTTGTTCGACTACTGGGGTTCTCATGATTAAGTTTTGGTCGAATCTTTAAAAAGTCAAATTTTAGACACTTCTCAATAGATGTGCTAATGTGGCGAGTTGCATGATGAGTCAAACCTCCAAACCTTAGATATAGATAGATAAGAGGCCAACCCACATTTAAAAAAAAAAAAATGAAGGTTCTATGATATTCCAGTCAATGACTACATGTTGACAAAGTTAGCCCACACGACTACTGGCCCCTCTCCCCTACTCTATTTTTTTGATGGATGAATGAACGCATGAATGTAAGAGCACCAAAAACTCTATTTTTTGAAAGGAATTAATAAAAACTCCGTTCTATTTTTTATAGTTTTCTTGTAAGCTATATGATGTGTTACTGTCCTCTCTTATAAATTGGTATAAGAGCAAAAGGGTATTCCCAATCGTCAAAGGTGAAGTTTGAAGCCTAGATCCATTGTAGAGGAGATATGAAGCTATCAAAGAATATCATGGGTTTCACTCAACCAAAGGAAGTGTAGATCAGAGAAAAGATATCACTACTATCACAAATCAAAGGCAAGTTGAAGATCATGGGAGGAGATAAAAACAAAGTGATGAGCCAATTCTAGAGAAAAGTTGCCTGCACATTTAAGAGAAGTCAGAGAAGATCGTTGGAAAAGGAGTCACACGGTCACAACCATAGAAAGAGATAGTAAAGGCATATAAATTAAATAGCCACCTATAAAGGAAGAAAATGTTACTATTTTCCAAAGAGGAAGAGATTGGAAAAGGAAATAGAGGAATAACAACGAGCAGAGGAAAAGTTTTATTTTGAAAAATCATGGCAGGAGCAAGTGGAAGTATTTCACAACCCCAGATTCTAATTTTTAATGGCAAAAATTATGATTTTTGGAGTATAAAAATGAAAACCCTATTTTTCTCTAAGGATGTTTGGCACTTGGTTAAGAATGGATTCTAGCAGGCAATGGAGGAATCAATCTGTCCAAAAGTAGCAGTTGCCACAAGATCAAAAAAGGCATGGGAAAGTTTGCAAATAGCATACCAAGGCACATACAAGGTGAAACCAACAAAATTACAAATCCTTAGAAGGGATTTTGAAAACCTACAAATGAAAGATTCAGATTCAATAGATTCATTCTTCACTCATGCAATGGCAATAGTAATCAGATTAGATCCTATGGAGAAACTGTTGGGGATCAAAAAGTTGTAGAGAAAATACTTAGAAGCTTACCTACAAAGTTTGATTCAATTGTAGTAGCCATTGAAGAATCCAAAGATCTTATTCAACTATCAGTAGATGAATTAATGGGGTCACTCTTAGCACATGAGCAAAGATTAAATTGATTAGGGACATCATCATTGGAGAATGCATTCAAAACTTAGCTTTCATTTGGAAGAACAAGAGGGAGATCAAATTACAACAGAGGCAAAGGACGTTTTACACCAAGAGGAAGAAGAGAAAATACACAATTTGAAAGTAGGAGACTAGCATCAAGCACACATACTAATTCTACACCAACAAGAGGAAGAGGTAGCAGCCACTCTCATAGCCATCATCAAGGAGAAAGGTATGATAAATCCAACATCCAATGCCATTATTGCAATAAATTTGGGCATTTTGTATCTGAATGTAGAAAAACACAATATGACATGAATAAGCAAAAGGCACACTTTACAAATGAAAACTAGCCCAACACTAGTGAACAAAACACCATGTTGATAACATTCAATGTAGCACAATATTGAGATTTCTAAGGAGGTATGGTTCCTAGATAATAGATGTAGCAATCACATGAGTGGGAGTAAGGAGATGTTTGCAACAATGGATGATTCGATAAAATCAGAGGTAAAATTAGGGAATGATCACCAAGTATCAATTGTGGAAAATGGTCAATTAATATAAGAACTAAGCAAGGTGAGAAGAAGCATATCACTGGTGTATACTATGTTCTTGGATTGCAACACAATCTCATAAGCATTGGGAAACTAATGAAAAAAGGATATAGAATATACTTTGAAAATGGTGAATGTGTGATTCTAGATAAGAAACCAAGCAATAGGTTGATTACACAAGTTGACATGAAAAAAAATAGGATGTTTCCACTTAGAATCCAAAGTGAACTATTCTTAGAGCCACAAGGATTACAAAAGGTTGTTGTTTTCAAAGTTTCATACAAAAATGAATCTTGGCTATGACACTTAAGATTTGGGCATTTAAACTTTAAAGGATTACAACTGTTATATAAGAAAAGAATGGTATATGGATTGCCACCAATAGAGCCGCTTAAGACAACATGTGAGAGTTGCATATTGGAAAAGAAACATAGAAAAAAATTCTAGTTGGGGAGTCTTATAGGGCAAAGCATCCATTTGAGATAGTGCATTCAAATATTTGTGAATCGATAAAAACACCATCCATAAGTGGAAGTCTTTATTTCTTGACATTTATTGATGATTTCAACAAGAAATTGTGGGTTTATTTATTGAAATACAAATCAGATGTATTTGCTATTTTTAAGGAGTTCAAGGAAGAAGTTGAGAAAGAAAGTGGATACTATATCAAAACATTGAGAACTGATTGAGGTGGTGAATACATATCAAGTGATTTTTAGAACTTTTGCAAAGAAAATGGCATAAGGAAACAATTTACATCAAGGTATACTCCTCAACAAAATGGAGTAGCTGAGAGAAATAATAGAACAATTATGGAAATGGCACGAAGTATGATAAAAGAAAAACACCTACCAAATGAGTATTGGGCCAAAGTGGTTGCATGTTCGGTATACACATTAAATAGATTTCCAACAAAAGCAGTGATAAATAAAACACCAAAAGAAGGTTGGAACAAAAGGAAGCATAATATAGCACATTGGAGAGTCTTTGGATGTGTGGCATACTCCTCGATACCTCAAGAGTTGAGAAAGAAACTAGACGATAGAGGAGATAAGTGCATATTTGTGGGATATAGTGAATAATCCAAGGCATATAAGCTATACAATCCTATCACAAAGAAGATGATAATAAGCCGTGATGTTGAGTTTGTTGAAGAAGTGTGGGATGACAACATAGACAAAACAACTACAATTGCAGCTAGTGTTCCACAAGAGAACGAAGATAATGAAACTCAAGTTGTGAATCCTACTACACAAGCAAATGTTCCTACAATGCCTCCTAAGGAACCTACCACTCCAAATCCAACTACTCTAGCAAGTAATAACAACAAGTCTTCTAATCCAACACTTGCATCACTAAGATTAAGGTCTATAAACACTTCAAAGAAGATATGTAGTCTAAGAGAGATTTATGATGAAATAGAAGAGGCTGAAAATGATGATTTATGCTCTAAATTTTTATTCTTAACACAAGCTGATCCAATTTATTTTGAGGATGCCATTAAATATGACAATTGGATTGCAACCATGAATGAAGAAATTCAGTCAATTGAAAATAATCAAACTTGAGATCTAGTAGAGCTTCCTACAGGCAAGGATGTGATTGGCTCCGTTAAGTGGGTTTACAAGAAAAAGTATAATGCTAATGGAAAAGTAGAGAAATATAAGGAAAGACTAGTAGATAAAGGCTTCACACAATAGTGTGGTATAGACTACAATGAAACATTCACACTTGTGGCAAGATTAGATACCATTAGAATGGTCTTATCTATAACAACTCAAAATAACTGGAAGGTTTACCAAATGGACGTCAAATCAACATTCTTGAATGGCATTATAGAAGAAGAAGTGTATATAAAATAGCCACCTAGTTATGAAGTTTTGGGAGAAGAACATAAGGTATACAAACTGAAAAATGAACTATATGGTTTGAAGCAAGCTCCTAGAGCTTGGTACAACAGGATAGACTCTTATTTTGTGAACAATGGGTTTAGCAAGTGTGGCAATGAACCAAATTTGTATGTAAAAGTGAATGATGAAAGATAAATCTTGATAGTTTTTTTGTATGTAGAAGATTTGATATTCATAGGTAACATGTCAATTAACTCATTCAAGGAAGCCATGGAAAGTGAATTTGATATGACTGATTTGGGGCTCATGAGATATTTTCTTGGGAAATAGGTAAGTCAAAATGATCAAGGCATTTTTATATGTCAAAGTAAGTATGCTAATGGTTTGTTGAAGAGATTTAAGATGACAAATGTGAATCCAACTCCTACACTAGTTGCATTGGGTTTAAAACTCAGCAAGGATGACAAAATTCCTAGTGTTGATGTAACCTTATTTAGAAGATTAGTTGGTAGCCTCATGTATCTAACTACCACAAGACTAGATATCATGTATGGGGTTAGTCTCATTTCTATATTCATGGAAAAACCAAAGGAATCAAATTGGAAAGTTGGAAAGAGAGTTTTAAGGTATATAGCTGGAACAAAGAGCTTTGGGATTCTGCATATACATCTTTAGATGATTACAAACTGATTGGATATACGGATAGTGATTGGGGAGGTAGCATGGATGATAGAAAAAACACTTTTGGGTACATCTTTCATCTAGGATCAGGTGTTATCTCTTGGGAATCAAAGAAACAAACAATTGTGACACTCTTGTCAGCTGAAGCAGAATATGTTGTAGGCACATCAATAGCTTGCCAAGTTGTATGGATGAGAAGAGTACTTTCAGATTTGAGGCATCCACAAGAAGAACCTACAATTTTTTTTGTGATAATAATTCAGCAATTTCTTTACCTAAACATCATGTCCTTCATAAACAGAGCAAGCATATTGATACAAGATATCATTTGATTTGATAATTGGTGAACAATGGTCATATATCTTGAGTTTTGTAGGTCCAAAGAACAACTAGCAGACATCTTCACAAATCCCCTTGAAAAGAATGTCTTTGAGCATCTCTAGGAATGAATTGGAATAGTAGACATATATGGCAATGAAGATTAAGGGGGAGTGTCGGCGAATGTGGATCTCCAGTTGTACTTGAGTAATCTCCCCTACCACAACAATTCAACTACTCCATCCACCGCATTTAATTCTCCCTTCGTCTATCTTCTTCGATGTATCTAGACACTTCTACTTTTGTGTATCTAGAAACTTCTCCCGATGCTTGGAAATCATCTTTGTTTTTTGTAAAAGAGTTAGGGTATGTTACTCTATTTTTTGATGGATGAACGAACACATTAATGTAAGAGCACCAACAATTCTATTTTTCAAAAGACATTAATAAAGACTCTATTCTATTTTTTATATTTTTGTTGTAAGTTGTATGTTGTGTTACTTTCCTCTCTTACAACAACCCACCTTTTCCTTCCTAGGTTGCTTGGTGTATCTCTTGATAAGCCCTCTCTTGGATGTGAGGATTCATTATCAAATAAGCAAGATCCCATTCGATGGCCATTGTCGTGATGTCTATTGTAAGAAGGTACAACTCATACAAGTTGAAAGCTACTTCTTCATCAAATAACTTTGACTTGTCTTCACCATCCTCCCCTTTGTCAATGGACAACAAACAATTCAAGAAACTGTTGGGAGCAATTTGAGCTTCAACTATTCTCTATAACTGTGAGCAAATTGAAGAAAGTGTTGATAAAAAAGTAAACACTTCAATTCAGAATAAATACATTTTAATTTAAGAAAACTAAATTTATTTATAATTTTAATAAAACTATCATAGTGCCCTATGAATAGAGAGTCCATTAGATGGGTTTTTTTAGAGATTGAAATGGGTGTTCAATTCAATTAAACAAAGCATATATCTCACTTAAGAAGTTTCAGTTATAACATTATTTCAAAAATTTGGTTGATATATATATTTTAATTTAGTTGGAGAGAGTAAAATTGAAATAGATCAACTCTACACAAATTATGGAACTCCCCTTCACAAGATGGTTGTAGTAGACAAATCTAAATCTTTCAAGGGTGAAACAATAAGTATTAGCATTTTCAGTTGAATGGTTTGTTAGGAGTGTTTCATATTCAGAAGAAATAAATATATAATGATTTGAGCTACATATATAAAGACATTGAAATAAATAAATGAGATATTACATATTTGAAGATTCTTAATAATTATTAACCCCTACACTTTTCACTATAATAATTCTAGAGGATAAGGTTGACCCAATTTTATGCAAGTCAAAATTGGATGTTATTGAAATTAGATTTTGGACTAGATAGCCAAATAAAGGAAGCTAATGTACTTCTAGATGCTCATTACTCTACTCATTACCAAAATTTAAAGAAAATTATCAACATCTAATAGATTCCTAATGATTATTTTTCTAGATGGGTTGCTAATTATTCATAAACCTAAGTGATTTGACAATTAGCATTCTCAAGTGATACTTTGAATATCTTTGTAATGTTTTGGGATATCTAGAACACATATTTTGGCATAGGTGATTTGATGTATGATTTGAGTTAATGGAGATTTTGAAGGAATTTAATTAGCTTAAGTTTGTTTTAAAATATATTAGAAAATTGGTTAACATATTTTGGTTATAATAGGCACATAGTCTTTGTAGTTGTACATATAATTGAGTTCCAAGGGAGTTTGTTTGAAGTCTCTAATATTTTTAGATGGTTTTAAAAGTTTTTCAAGAGCATTATATTTGGTCATTGTGTAGAATAACTAAGGTTATAGGTATGAAGTTTTGTGATCTTTCATATTCTCAAAGGATGGGCCAAATTAGAATAAGAATGACCTATTCTAGGAAATATTTGGGAAATTTTCCTCAAACCATATTCCACTTCTTCTAGTGGATGAAGAGATCATTTCCCATTGTTTCTTGTAACTAATAATCCATCCATATCTTCCATCATAGGTT
>VDFB02307019.1:0-13180 GCA_007258455.2 Sequoia sempervirens | reverse complement strand
TAGATGTAGTAGTTTATTATCCTTATTTTTCAAAACTAGAACTTTCACTTATATTTTTTTCAAATCAGAAATATTTAAAATAAAAACATGTGAATAACATTTAGAAATATGCAAATAACATTCTTAAAAAAGTAAAATAAAAAATAAGAAAGATAAATTTCTTTTACAAGATGTTATAATATAAAAACTTTCTACTATAAAATATAATAGAAAAAAAATCATTCTTATTATACAGATATATTCAAGATGTAAAATCATAATATTATATCAAGACTATTCACCCTTCTTATATATCACTCTCTTGAGCACTAGAAATCACAAAAGATAAGATGGAGGGTATAGAAAAATGCGACTGATAAATTTAAGATGTAAATCATAATATTATATTAAGACTATTCACCTTTTTTATATATCACTCGAGCACTGGAAATCACAAAAGAAAAGATAGGGACGTGGACAAACAGAACTGATAAATTCAAGACTACTATATTAAGACTATTCATCCTTCGTATATATCGCTATATTGAACACTGGAAATCACAAAAGATAAGATTGAGGACGTAGACAAAGAGGGAGAGCTCAAACAACCCATATGTTGTTTGTTATTTAAGACACCTGCTTGAACTAAGAAACGATTAGTTTATGATGGACGAGGCTTGATTCGAGCATCCAAGTGATACTTCATGGACATGAGCACACTTGGAATATCCCGAGTAAGATTCGGAAGACTACCTTCCTTAGCACATCCCCACTCGAATGTTTAAAGCAAATTAGCGAGAGTGATGGGAACATGCACACTGGCCACGTCCATTCCTGCGCACACCCGCCTTCCTGCTCCAAATGGAAGATATGCCATTCTCACATTATCCAACTCATTCTTCCCCAAAAATCTCTCAGGCCTGAACTCGTCGGGCTCTTTCCACACCTCTGGATCGTTGGACACGCTGTGCAGATTAAAAAGCACGCTTGACTTTGCAGGTATGGTGATGCCCACCACCTTACATTCCTCCTCCGTCTGGTGAATCATCCCAAGCGGTGCAATCGATTCTTTTCTCAGCGTTTCTTTTACCACACTTTGCATGTATGGCAGCTTCCTCAAATCCTCTAAACCAAACAACTCACCTTTTCCTTCGTGAGCTGCTTGGCTTATCTCTTGATAAGCCCTCTCTTGGATGTGAGGATTCGTTATCAGATAAGCCAGAGCCCATTCTATGGACGTAGACGTGCTGTCTACTACAAGAAGGAACAGCTCATACAAGTTGAAAGCTACTTCTTCATCGGATAACTTTGACTTGTCTTCACCTTCCTCCCCTTCGTCAATGGACAGCAAACAATTCAAGAAGGTTTTGGGAGCACTTCGCTTCAAGTATTCTCTATAACTGCAAGCAAATTGAATAAAGGGCAACATGAGGCGCAAAACATCAGCTCGGAGAGACTTCCATTCCCTTTCTGTTCGGATTGATGAGGGAACAATGAAACGAGCAAAAGGAAATGAATCGAGAAGCATATCTCCTCTTTTACTCAGGATAATATCTTCAGCTATGTATTCTTCCAGCTGGGACAAGAAACTCTCATCTTGAAAGTCCGGGCCAAAGCATAAGGGGGCAATAAATCTCATTGCCATCATTTTCAAGGAATAAAAGGGCATCACCACGCCATTCTTCTCTTTCATCTCCTTTTCTAGCTTCTTGATGAGCTTATTCACACTTGCGTGGTGAGAAGAGATCTGGAGTGCAACGTGAGCAGGGCTGAGAACATTGTTATGCAAAAGTTTTCTGAGCCTAGTCCAATGCTCGTTGTAGGGAGAAATAATCATAGTTCTAAAAGTGGCATTAGTGAATTGCCTGGAGTAGAGTGAGGGCCAACTAGAGAAATTGGCGGCCTGGTTAACCAAGGACTCCCAAATTGCAGCTTGGCCAGTGAGGACTATGAGGGGCGATGGGCCCATCCAAATTGTCATGACAGGACCATATGTTTTGGCCATGGCTGTCAAGGCGGAAAGAAGATTTCCAACTTTGTTCAGCTGGTGCAAGTTGCCCAATAACGGCAGCCTTGGAGGAGATGGAGGCCATTTCTTCTCCTTAGTTGATGAGAAGAAAAGAGGTAGAGCAAGAAATGAAAGTCCAACAAGGAAAATGAATAGAGTGGGAGTATGAAGGAAATGGAAGGCCGGAAGATAATCAATAACACTTAGTATTTTCTCCATCACAAATGGATGGACTACTTACAGAGCTTTGATTGGAATTGCATTTCTTACATAGATTGCACATATAAATACACAGACATGTCCCAATTTTACGTCAGGTTACGTGCTGCTTTTCTTTTCCAACACTGAAGATCCGTTCCAAACGCGTTATTTTTGACCAACGTAAATTTGGTATATTTCAAAAGCGTCTCTTAAGAAAGTCCTGTGTGGTAGGCACATAATGTCAGTATGCTTGATCTTAAGCATACAATGGCAGCAGTATTTCGACACAAGCATTAATCGTCCACCAAACTCGTACAAATTTCCAAATATTAAGACGCATATCCATGGATTAATCGTCTACAAAACTCGTGAAAATTTCCAAATATTAAGATGCATATCCGTCCAAACATGTGCATCGGATCGTATTCGTCAAAACATGTGCATCCCCGCCGATATTATTTATGGATAAGACAAACCCTTTCAATTATTTAATTGCGCTGCATTATTTCCCATATGCATTTAGGGATTTTGTGTTTCTAATTGTTAGATGATATTTTAATATCTTATATAAGACAGTATTTATCTTCTTTTGATGATGTATAAATAAGTGTGATTTGAAATGACTGAAAAAGGGTTTTACGAAAATTCATCTTCAACAATTCATCATCATGAAAAATTCGCTGTTCGTAATTGAATTTGTTGACAGAATAAATTATACGGGGAGGAGACTACACCTCGCGACCTCTTGACTTTAAAGGATGTTTTAACCAATCAAACTAAGCCCCCCACCCCATATAATATTTACTTATGATATATTTTGATATTCTTTCTTTAAGTTGATCATATTTTACATTTAGAATTGGTAAATGTGCTCATCAATAAGTGAATGACATGTTAAATATTATACTTGTAAATGTTGGTGTAGACATATGGAATGTGATCTTAACCTAACCACACTTGAATTTACTTGTCTTAATATTTAAGTAAATAAATATTTATTACTAATTTAATTACTTTAACCTTTTCTCTTATTCTAATATTTAATTTAATTTTATCCATTACCCTTATCCATCACTTTTAAATAGATAATTTTTTTATATTTATTTAATTAAGTTTAACCTTATTCCCAAATCCTCTAACTAATTAATTAATTTGGACTAATTAATATACACTAAAGACGTCAAATCATAATCTTAGATTAAGCCTATTCACCCTTCTTATATAAAAGATAAGATGGAGGATGTAGAGAAACAGGGAGAGTTCAAACAACCCCTATGTTGTTTGTTATTTAGGACATCTGCTTCAACTAAGAAACAATTAGTTTATGATAGACGAGGTGTGATTCAAGCATCCAAGTGATACTTCATGGACATGAGCACACTTGGAATATCCTGACTAAGATCGGGAAGACTACCGTCCTTTAACACATCCCCACTCGAATGCTTTAAGCAAATTAGCGAGAGTGATGGGAACATGCACACTGGCCATGTCCATTCTTGCACACACCTGCCTTCCTACTCCAAACTCGTTGGGCTCTTTCCACACCTTTGGATCGTTGGACATGTTGTGCAAATTGAAAAGCACTCCTGACTTTGCAGGTATGGTGATGCCCATCACCTTATGCTTCTCCTCTATCTAGTGAATCATTCCAAGCGATGCAATCGATTATTTTCTTAGTGTTTTCTTCACCACACTTTGCATGTATGGCAGCTTCCTCAAATCCTCTAAACGTAACAACTGTTGGTGGACGTGGATCTCCAGTTGTACCTCAGTAATCTCCCTTGCCACATTAGTTCAACGACTCCATCCACCACATTTAATTCTCTCTTCTATCTTCTTTGATGTATCTAGACACTTCTACTTTTGTGTATCTAGAAACTTCTCTCGATGTTTGGAAATCAACTCTATTTTTTTAAAAGAATTAGGGTATGTTAGGGGAGAGGGGCCAATAGTCGTGTGGAGTCTAATAGTCGTGCATTCAATTGTGATTATAATATTCAATTTTACCACATATTTATACTATATATTGTAAATAAATAGTCCAAATGTAAATTTTAAAAAAACCAAATGTTGATAAAAATTGGACCGATACTTGAACACATGAGAACCTCTCAATGTTATATTAAAAAAACATAAATACATTCATGAAGAAGTGAAATAAGTATTTTTTGTCTCAAATAAAATATCACAACTATCCACTATGAGTGTGTCATTTAAAAAATAAAATGGTCATTTAATAAAATAAGACACTCATTTAAACAAGTATTGTTATCATAGTGAAAAAATGTTGTTCTTATGTCTATGACTATTGGGGTAGCAATGTACAAGCATTCGAGTATTTCATATTAATAGTTTTTCCTATCACAAATATAAAATGTGAGTACAATAAATACCATGTATTTTTCTATTAAATGTGAAAGATTTTCAAAAAGATTTAGTGTTCAACTATTGGTCCATTTTTGTTTGATATAAGTTGTATTTTAAATAATTATGTGTTGTTTTTATAACAACAAATGGTTTTTATGTGTTCAACCATTGGTCCATATGTGTTGAATATAAAAGCTAGAGATATCAAAGATTTATGGTTACCAATAAGTATTTGGTCCATTTAGATTGCATATTAATTTATTTTGAATAAAAATATGATATTTTACAAGCAACAAATAGTATTTTTTTGTTCGACTACTGGGGTTCTCATGATTAAGTTTTGGTCGAATCTTTAAAAAGTCAAATTTTGGACACTTCTCAATAGATGTGCTAATGTGGCGAGTTGCATGATGAGTCAAACCTCCAAACCTTAGTTATAGATAGATAAGAGGCCAACCCACATTTAAAAAAAAAAAATGAAGGTTCTACGATATTCCAGTCAATGACTACATGTTGACAAAGTTAGCTTGCACGACTACTGGCCCCTCTCCCCTACTCTTTTTTTTGATGGATGAATGAACGCATGAATGTAAGAGAACCGAAAACTCTATTTTTCAAAAGGAATTAATAAAAACTTCGTTCTATTTTTTATATTTTTGTTGTAAGCTATATGATGTGTTACTTTCCTCTCTTACAAATTGGTATAAGAGCAAAAGGGTATTCCCAATCGTCAAAGGTGAAGTTTGAAGCCTAGATCCATTGCAGAGGAGATATGAAGCTATCAAAGAATATCATGGGTTTCACTCAACCAAAGGAAGTGTAGATAAGAGAAAAGATATCACTACTATCACAAATCAAAGGCAAGTTGAAGATCATGGGAGGAGATAAAAACAAAGTGATGAGCCAATTCTAGAGAAAAGTTGCCTACAGATTTAAGAGAAGTCAGAGAAGATCGTTGGAAAAGGAGTCACACGGTCACAACCATAGAAAGAGATTGTAAAGGCATATAAATTAAATAACCACCTATAAAGGAAGAAAATGTTACTATTTTCCAAAGAGGAAGAGATTGGAAAAGGAAATAGAGGAATAACAGCGAGCAGAGGAAAAGTTTTATTTTGAAAAATCATGGCAGGAGCAAGTGGAAGTATTTCACAACCCTAGATTCTAATTTTTAATGGCAAAAATTATGATTTTTGGAGTATAAAAATGAAAACCCTATTTTGCTCTAAGGATGTTTGGGACTTGGTTAAGAATGGATTCTAGCAGGAAATGCAGGAATCAATCTTTCCAAAAGTAGTAGCTGCCACAAGATCAAAATAGGCATGGGAAAGTTTGCAAATAGCATACCAAGGCACATACAAGGTGAAAACAACAAAATTACAAATCCTTAGAAGGGATTTTGAAAACCTACAAATAAAAGATTCAGATTCAATAGATTCATTCTTCACTCATGCAATGGCAATAGTAATCAGATTAGATCCTATGGAGAAACTATTGGGGATCAAAAAGTTGTAGAGAAAATACTTAGAAGCTGTAGACCCTAAATCTGCATTTTGCTCAAAAATAAACAAGCATGAGTATTGTTAAATCAAGCAAATCAAATATAGAATCTATATGAAATATTGAATCATGCTTCATAATGCAATCCAAACAACAAAATATCAACTAAACTAAGTGAGAGCACAAAGAAGCAAGAATCCAACTCTATCTCATATTGGATTGGTGTCACATGTGCTAGTGACCCTTTCCCAATCCTTGATTGATAAACTTAGATGACGAAATTGTTATAGATGATGGAGATGATGGAGTGAAATGGACAAGATCAAATCTCAAATGAAGAGAGTAACCTTGCATCAAATTGTGGAGGATTTGCTCAAAGATGAAGCTTGTATTTAAAGATTTTCAAATGCTGAATGTTGAAGAGGGACCAATGTGGGACTAAAGATTCTTCCAATGAAAGAAGGACACTTGTCATCATGTGATAGGCCAATGGTTGTGCAAGATTTGGGAAGAGTGCCCATGAGAGGGAATATTTGAATTCAAATTTGCAATAAATTTTGAGAGGGGGACAAGAAAGAAGAGCAATAAATGCCATGTTTGACTTGTAATGTTCAAGCTCAGAGATGACGTAGTTCGACAAGACGACCCTGTGTTTTGGATTTTTGAATGACTTTTTGACCTGTTTTTGGATTTTTTTGATGTTTTGAATGTTTTTAGATTTTTTAGATTTTTTAGATTTTTTTTGGATTTTCTGGTTCTATACCTTGAAAGAATTAGGCATAAAACTTTTTGAGATGGGAGCTATTCATGGGCTCCTACAGAGGTTCCCCTTTGGGTGTTGATAATTGATATGCCCTTGATTTATAGCTTGTTGTGACGATGAAAGGCCCTAACCAATTGGGTTTGAACTTGAGTTTGCTGCTGGGATTTGGGACATTCTTCTGATTTTCTTTTAAGACAAGTTCTCCGACTTGGAAAGTCCTGCTTCTGATCTTCTTGTTGTAGCTCCGTTTGAGTCTATTTTGATATACTTACAAATGATTCAAAGCTTTGATCCTTCTCTCATCCAATAACTCCAGCTCGTTTAGTCTTGAGACCCAATATTCTTCATCAGTGATGAGATTTTGTAGTGATATTTTGAGGGATGGGAGCTCGATCTCAATGGGAAGTACAACTTCTGATCCGTAGACCAAGGAGAATGGGGTGGTGCCAGTGGGTGTGCAGATGCTGGTTCGATAAGCCCATAGGGCAGGATTAAGCTACAAGTGCCAGTCACGACCTGTCTCATTGACTGTTTTCTTAAGGATTTTGAGAATGGTTTTGTTTGTGGCTTCTGCTTGGCCATTGCCTTGGGGATAGTACGGGGTGGAGAAGTGATGCTGGATTTTGAATTTCTTGCACAAGTCGCGAACCTCCTGGTTCTTGAAGGGTGTGCCATTATCTAAGATAATGGCTTGTGGGGCACCGTAACGACAGATGAGATAGTTCAAGATGAATTTTGAGATCTGCTTTCCAGTGATGTAGGTCATGGGTATGCCTTCCACCCACTTTGTGAAGTACTCAGTTGCAGTTATAATGAATTTGTGGCCATTGGACAAGGTAGGTGTGATTTTGCCAATGAGGTCGAGTCCCCATTGTGAGAAAGGCCATGGTGTGACGATTGGATGGAGCTCTTGAGCTAGAGCATGGATGAGATCCCCATGTTGCTGACATTGTAAACACCTTTTGGCATGATCATGCACTTCTCTTTCCATCATGGGCCAGTAATACCCCAGCCTCAGTGGTTTCTTGGCTATGGTTATTCCACTCAAGTGTGAGCCACAGATACCATTATGAACCTTAGTTAGAGCCCGGGTTAATGCCTCCTCAACATTTAGACAGTGAAGTAAAGTACCCTCTATGATTCTACGGTATAAGGTATCTCCTAGGATGAAAAATCTAGATGCTTTTTTGATGAAGGTTCATTTTAGGCTCGATGGTAGGTCAGCGGGTAAGACTCCTATTCGAAGATAAGTGTAGATGTCATGATACCAAGGATCGCCAGGACCAACGATTTCACACACATATTCCAATTCTGGTACCTCGAATGTGGGAATGAGAAGCTGCTCGATCAGAAATTCATATTTCGGCACATTGTGAGGGATGTCTACTAGAGATCCAATTGTAGCCATGGCGTCAGCTGCTCTGTTGTTGGTTCTTGGTATCTGCTCAAATGTTATGTCGATGAAGGATTCTTTTAGAGTTTCCACCAATTTTTTGTATGGGGTTAGCTTGTCATCCTTTGTCCGATATTCATTATTGACCTGATTTATGATCAACTGTGAGTCGCCGTAGACCTTGAGAGCTATGATATTCCACTCAGACCGCTATCCTCGAGACCTATAGTCAAAGCCTCATATTCCTCGGCTATGTTGTTAGTGCAAGGAAATGCTAGTTTGTATGATCTTGGTATGCAGTCCCCCTGTGGGGTGATGAAGAAGACACTAGCTCCTGATCCATGTTGTGTATATGACCCATCAAAGTATAGTTTCCAGTGATTATCAATGTTGAGGTTAAAGATGGATTCATCTGGAAACTCTGAGACAAGGGGATTCTCAGAATACATAGGTGCTTCTACTAATTGGTCTGTAATAACTTGACCCTTGATGGCTTTTCTCTCAACATACTCGATGCCATATTCTGATAATATCATGACCCATTTTTCCATTCTGCTAGTTAACATTGCCTTTGATAAGAGATATTTAAGGTGGTCGATTTTGGCAATAAGCTTGATCTTGTGTGCCAACATATAATGTCTGAATTTTTGGGATGCAAACACTACTGCGAGGCAAGCTTTCTCCATGAATGAGTAATTTAGCTCGTGATCGACCATTGTCCTGCTGATATAGTATATGGCTCTTTCTATTCCGTTTTCATCATGCTGAGCAAGAAGAGCTCCTAGGGCTGCTGCTATTGCTGACACATATAAGATTAATGGCTTTCTCGGGATAGGTGGCATTAACACTGGAGGTGTTAGTAGATATTCCTTTATCTTGTTGAATGCCTCTTCGCATTTTGTGTCCCATTTGTATGATACCCCCTTGTGGAGTAGGTGTGAATACAGATTCTGCTTGTCTGCCAGTTGTGCTATGAACCTTCTAATGGATTGGAGCCTACCTTGGAGGCCTCTCAGTTGCTTTAAGTTCCTTGGTGCGTCCATCTCAATGATTGCTTTGAATTTTGCTGGATCCACCTCGATACCCCTCATGGAGACTATGTATCCTAGCAGTTTACCTGATTGTATGCCGAAGACGCACTTCTTGGGATTTAGTCTGACCTTGTATTCCTCTAATCTGTCAAAGATAGTACTTAGGGTTGCTATATGATCTTGTCTTTTTCTTGACTTTGCTAGGATGTCGTCGACATAGTTTTTGACTGTTTTGTGAATCATATCATGAAATATCAGTGTCATGTCTCTTTGATAGGTTGCTCTTGCGTTCTTTAGACCAAATGGCATCATGTTCCAGCAGTAGGTCCCCCATGGACAAGTGAAAGCCGTCTTGTGTTGGTCTTCTTTTGCTATCATGATCTAGTTATATCCTGAAAATTCGTCCATTAACGATAGCATCTCGTGCCCCGGCCGGGCCATGTCCACTATCATATCGATATTGGGAAGTGGAAAGTCATCCTGGGACATGCTTTTTTTCAAATCTCTAAAATCTGTACAGATTCTGATAGCTCCATCAGGTTTTGAAACAGGTACCAAGTTTGATACCCATTTTGGATAATCAATTGGTCGAATGAATCCAGCATCTAATAGCTTTTTGAGCTCCATTTTGACTAACAAAGCAATTTGAGGATGCATTTTGTGAAGCTTCTGTCTGACAGGTTTTGCATCTAGATACACTGCTAGGTGGTGGACCACAGTATTTGGATCAAGTCCTGGCATATCCGCATAACTCCATGCAAAGTTTATTTGCCTTTCCCTTAGGAATGCTGCTAGGAGTTCTTGCTCTTCTGATAATAATGATTCCGCATAGAATGTTATGTGTGGGGTCTCCTCTGTTCGTAGGTTGATTGGGTTGCATTTTTCGGCCAAGACTGCTGACTTCTCTTGATGAATAGCTCTTAGGGGAAGATTGAATCCTTCATCCTCAGGTGCCTCAGAGAGGTTTTCACCATTGGATAGGTCCTTTATTTTTACTATTTTGTTGTCAGAGAGTGCCACGTGTGGTTTTCACTCAAGGCGTGAGAACTGTTCGACATAAAGCCTTAAAGAATGTGGTTGCAGAACATGCGCACAGAATTGTTGAAAAGGCTTTAGAAACTTTCAAACTAACGTAATTAGCAAGAGACATTTGTTACTGAATATCACAGCAGCCCAAGACATTTAACTCTACCTTATATATCTAACCTGTACTTTCCTCTTAATGCTGCATAATCATTTTAAACTTATTGCTATGACTTCGGTAGTTTGAGATTGTATTAAATCCACCTCCAGATTACTCTAACTTTTGACCAAACACTTACTGTTGCAGAGAAGGTATGAACATCGATCCTATATGCTAATAACATTGATGGGCATTAGGTGAGGTGCGTGGAATTTTGAACCTGCAAAGCATGCAAGAGGAAAAGGTGATGTATTAGAGACATGCAAGTGGTAGAGGGATTCATTATATGCGCCGTATTTGTCAGGCAAGGATAGATGTATGAGGATGGCTTGCTGTCTATTGACTTGCGTGTGGGAATGACTCTTGCTAGAAATGTCATGGTGTGATGGGTCCCATCAACGAGCTACCCCCAGAGGAGTTTGACCATACCATGAGCATCAATCTGTGTGAGGCTGTATTGGTCATTAAATATGTCGCCTGTGTGATGAAGCCAGCCAAAATCTTTAGATTTGGAAAGCAATCTGTTAGTATCATTAAACCTTATGAATTTTTAATCTAAATAGACTGGCTTGAGATTTTAATTGAAGGAAACCCAATCGCCAAAGCTTGGATTACCAGTCTTGTGAGTGTGCAAAGATTGTATTTAACGGTGTACAGCATATAAAAAAAACTAATGACAGTAAAAATAGTGCATGTGAAATCTGCGCGACTACCTTTTCAAGGAGATGCCTGTGTGTTGAGTGAAGTCTATTTGAAAATAGAATATACCTTTACGATCACCTTTAATGCAGAAAAGGACACTGCACAACACTTTGAAGTTTTTTTTTTTGCTTTTACCAATCATTTCTGAATGGCCATTTGACATGAAAGGAATAGAGCGCGGGTGAAGTGGAGGAGCAACACAAAATATAGAAGGCAATGCCAAGAGGGGAAAAAACTAGAACTATCTTTACCGGCTAGAACTAGATTAACTTCACCTAGCGCTAGCTTCTGCCCCAGCGACCTTTGCCTCTAGGCCCCTATGATTTCCTCCTACTGCCATTAGTCAGTAAATGAATGAGTTCTTTGGAAATGAGTTGGGAACGATACCAGAGATTATACCATTAACTCCTATGAATGCCACAATGCAGATCTTTATACAAGATGATGAAAATCTAAAATAACCTCAGAATAAAGAAATGCATGCGTACAACCAAAGATTTTCACCTAATCCGCAGTAAAATAGAGAATGTTAGGGGAGATATTCGAAGGAGATAACAGAAAAACAAACCAAAATAACATTCGATGGAACCAATATTTAGACAAGGGATGTCATGCCAGATATTGAAAACTGCTCCAAATGCTATCTCTGTAAAAATTTTCTATTTGCAATTATTACTATCATGGGGATTGGCAATTTTCTTACACAACAACTCGGTCATTATAGATTGCTTGCTAGTGTAACAGCTAACAATGAACATTCTTTCCTGTGTCAATATCTTGGATGAAAAGTGTTGAACATTTTATCACTGCTATCCATAGTCTTGTTGATTAAAATTGGGCTGAGCAATGAAACTCAACAAAGAAAATTTGTGAAAATAATATTAGAAATCCACAAGAGAGGACATAGAACACAGAACTTAGTATGCCTCAAAGCATGATATAATGAATCAGCTGTAAATTCCAAAATGACAGATATTCCACGTAAGAAAACAAACAATAAAAAGATCAAGCTTCAGATCTTAATAGTCAATAACCATCACACAGTTTAGAAAGACTTTAAACCAGTTAAACATTCCAATAAGTCAGTTATAAATCTGTCAGCCCTCCTTCTAGCGCCAATTATGTAGACCCTAAATCTGCATTTTGCTCAAAAACAAACAAGCATGAGTATTGTTAAATCAAGCAAATCAAATATAGAATCCATATGAAATATTGAATCATTCTTCATAATGCAATCCAAACAACAAAATATCAACTAAACTAAGTGAAAGCACAAAGAAGCAAGAATCCAACTCTATCTCATATTGGATTGGTGTCACATGTGCTAGTGACCCTTTCCCAATCCTTGATTGATAAGCTTAGATGATGAAATTGCTATAGATGATGGAGATGATGGAGTGAAATGGACAAGATCAAATCTCAAATGAAGAGAGTAACCTTGCATCAAATTGTGGAGGATTTGCTCAAAGATGAAGCTTGTATTTAAATATTTTCAAATGCTGAATGTTGAAGAGGGACCAATGTGGGACTAAAGATTCTTCCAATGAAAGAAGGACACTTGTCATCATGTGATAGGCCAATGGTTGTGCAAGATTTGGGAAGAGTGCCCATGAGAGGGAAAATTTGAATTCAAATTTGCAATAAATTTTGAGAGGGGGACAATAAAGAAGAGCAATAAATGCCATGTTTGACTTGTCATGTTGAGGGAAAATGAGGTTTTAATAAATCAATAAAATTGATTTATTGTGCAAGTGGAGATATCTAGATAATGCAAGTGGGGTGGGATTAACATTTAATTAGGGTTAGATGATGATTATGCTGATTTAATGCTGATTAGATGATTTGATTTTCAAGACTTTGATAATTGATTTATTTAAATCAGAAAATGATGGAATATGATTTAGGATTTGATTTAAATGGCTTTTTGATTTATTAAAAGATTGATCATAATGCTTATTTGATTTTAAATAAATGATCCTAGGAGATGAAATTACCTAATGAACGGATGAAAATGCACCTGATTAATTGATGAATGGTCCTAATGCAACATCTA
>VDFB02307018.1:0-10900 GCA_007258455.2 Sequoia sempervirens | reverse complement strand
CTCGATGGTAGGTCAGCGGGTAAGACTCCTATTCGAAGATAAGTGTAGATGTCATGATACCAAGGATCGCCAGGACCAACGATTTCACACACATATTCCAATTCTGGTACCTCGAATGTGGGAATGAGAAGCTGCTCGATCAGAAATTCATATTTCGGCACATTGTGAGGGATGTCTACTAGAGATCCAATTGTAGCCATGGCGTCAGCTGCTCTGTTGTTGGTTCTTGGTATCTGCTCAAATGTTATGTCGATGAAGGATTCTTTTAGAGTTTCCACCAATTTTTTGTATGGGGTTAGCTTGTCATCCTTTGTCTGATATTCATTATTGACTTGATTTATGATCAGCTGTGAGTCACCGTAGACCTTGAGAGCTATGATATTCCACTGCACTGCTATTCTGAGACCTATAGTCAAAGCCTCATATTCCACTATGTTGTTAGTGCAAGGAAATGCTAGTTTGTATGATCTTGGTATGTAGTCCCCCTGTGGGGTGATGAAGAAGACACTAGCTCCTGATCCATGTTGTGTATATGACCCATCAAAGTATAGTTTCCAGTGATCAGCAATGTTGAGGTTAAAGATGGATTCATCTAGAAACTCTGAGACAAGGGGATTTTCAGAATACATAGGTGCTTCTGCTAATTGGTCTGCAATAACTTGACCCTTGATGGCTTTTCTCTCAACATACTCGATGCCATATTCTGATAATATCATGACCCATTTTGCCATTCTGCTAGTTAACATTTCCTTTGATAAGAGATATTTAAGGGGGTCGATTTTGGAAATAAGCTTGATCTTGTGTGCCAACATATAATGTCTGAATTTTTGGGATGCAAACACTACTGCGAGGCAAGCTTTCTCGATGAATGAGTAATTTAGCTCATGACCGACCATTGTCCTGCTGATATAGTATATGGCTCTTTCTATTCCGTTTTCATCATGCTGAGCAAGAAGAGCTCCTAGGGCTGCTGCTATTGCTGACACATATAGGATTAATGGCTCTGGGATAGGTGGCATTACTGGAGGTGTTAGTAGATATTCCTTTATCTTGTTGAATGCCTCTTAAGCATTTTTGTGTCCCATTTGTATGATACCCCTTGTGGAGTAGGTGTGAATCTGATTACCTTGTCTGCCCGGTTATTGCTATGAACCTTCTAATGGTTAAGACCTACCTTGGAGCCTCTCGGTTGCTAGAGTTCCTTGGTGCTTCCATCTCAAAGGATTGCTTTGGATTTTGCGGATCCCTCAATACCCCCTCATGGAGACTATGTATCCCTGAGTTTACACAGATTGTATGCGGCGCTGGGATTTAGTGGGCCAGCCTTCATTCCTCTAATCACATCCAAGGAATGGTACTTAGGAGTTGCTATGATCTTGTCTTTTTCTTACAGAGGCTTTGCTGGATGTAAATTAGGCATAGTCTTTGGCATTTTGTGAATCATATCATGAAATATCAGTGTCATGGCTCTTTGATAGGTTGCTCTTGCGTTCTTTAGACCAAATGGCATCATGTTCCAGCAGTAGGTCCCCCACGGACAAGTGAAAGTCATCTTGTGTTGGTCTTCTTTTGCTATCATGATCTGGTTATATCCTAAAAATCTGTCCATTAACGATAGCATCTCGTTCCCTGCTGTCATGTCTACTATCATGTCGATGTTGGGAAGCAGGAAATCATCTTTGGGACATGCTTTGTTCAAATCTCAAAATCTGTCTGATTTTGATAGCTCCATCGGTTTTGAAAGCAGTGCCAAAGTTCGATACCCATTTGGATAATCAATTGAGAGTCGAATGAATCCATCTAATAGCTTTTTGAGCTCCATTTTGACTAACAAAAGCAATTTGAGGATGCATTTTGTGAAACTTCGTCTGGACAGGTTTTGCATCTAGATACAACTGCTAGGTGGTGGACCACTGTATTTGGATCAAGTCTCGCATATCCATATAACTCCATGCAAAGTTTATTTTCCTTTCCCTTAGGAATGCTACTAGGAGTTCTTGCTCTTCTGATAATAATGATTCTGCATAGAATGTTATGTGTGGGGTCTCCTCTGTTCCTAGGTTGATTGGGTTGCATTTTTCAGCCAAGACTGCTGACTTCTCTTGATGAATAGCTCTTAGGGGAAGATTGAATCCTTCATCCTCAGGTGCCTCAGAGAGGTTTTCACCATTGGATAGGTCCTTTATTTTTACTATTTTGTTGTCAGAGAGTGCCACGTGTGGTTTTCACTCAAGGCGTGAGAACTGTTCGACAGAAAGCCTTAAAGAATGTGGTTGCAGAACATGCGCATAGAATTGTTGAAAAGGCTTTAGAAACTTTCAAACTAACGCAATTAGCAAGAGACATTTGTTACCAAATATCACAGCAGCCCAAGATATTTAACTCTACCTTATATATCTGACCTGTACTTTCCTCTTAATGCTGCATAATCATTTTAGACTTATTGCTATGACTTTGGTAGTTTGAAATTGTATTAAATCCACCTCCAGATTACTCTAACTTTTGACCAAACACTTACTGTTGCAGAGAAGGTATGAACATTGATCCTATATGCTAATAACATTGATGGGCATTAGGTGAGGTGCGTGGAATTTTGAACCTGCAAAGCATGCAAGAGGAAAAGGTGATGTATTAGAGACATGCAAGTGGTAGAGGGATTCATTATATGCGCCGTATTTTTTAGGCAAGGATAGATGTATGAGGATGGCTTGCTGTCTATTGACTTGCGTGTGGGAATGACTCTTGCTAGAAATGTCATGGTGTGATGGGTCCCATCAATGAGCTACCCCCAGAGGAGTTTGACCATACCATGAGCATCAATCTGTGTGAGGCTGTATTGGTCATTAAATATGTCGCCTGTGTGATGAAGCCAGCCGAAATCTTTAGATTTGGAAAGCAATCTGTTAGTATCATTAAACCTTATGCATGTTTAATCTAAATAGACTGGCTTGAGATTTTAATTGAAGGAAACCCAATCGCCAATGCTTGGATTACCAGTCTTGTGAGTGTGCAAAGATTGTATTTAACGGTGTACATCATATAAAAAAACTAATGACAGTAAAAATAGTGCATGTGAAATCTGCGCGACTACCTTTTCAAGGAGATGCCTGTGTGTTGAGTGAAGTCTATTTGAAAATAGACTATACCTTTACGATCACCTTTAATGCAGAAAAGGACACTGCACAACACTTTGAAGTTTTTTTTTTTGCTTTTACCGATCATTTCTGAATGGCCATTTGACATGAAAGGAATAGAGCGCGGGTGAAGTGGAGGAGCAACACAAAATATAGAAGGCAATGCCAAGAGGGGAAAAAACAAGAACTATCTTTACCGACTAGAACTAGATTAACTTCACCTAGTGCTAGCTTCTGCCCCAGTGACCTTTGCCTATAGGCCCCTATGATTTCCTCCTACTGCCATTAGTCAGTAAACGAATCAGTTCTTTGGAAATGAGTTGGGAACGATACCAGAGATTATACCATTAACTCCTATGAATGCCACAATGTAGATCTTTATACAAGATGATGAAAATCTAAAATAACCTCAGAATAAAGAAATGCATGCGTACAACCAAAGATTTTCACCTAATCCGCAGTAAAATAGAGAATGTTAGGGGAGATATTCGAAGGAGATAACAGAAAAACAAACCAAAATAACATTCGATGGAACCAATATTTAGACAAGGGACGTCATGCCAGATATTGAAAACTGCTCCAAATGCTATCTCTGTAAAACTTTTCTATTTGCAATTATTACTATCATGGGGATTGGCAATTTTCTTACACAACAACTCGGTCATTATAGATTGCTTGCTAGTGTAACAGCTAACAATGAACATTCTTTCCTGTGTCAATATCTTGGATGAAAAGTGTTGAACATTTTATCACTGCTATCCATAGTCTTGTTGATTAAAATTGGGCTGAGCAATGAAACTCAACAAAGAAAATTTGTGAAAATAATATTAGAAATCCACAAGAGAGGACATAGAACACATAACTTAGTATGCCTCAAAGCATGATATAATGAATCAGCTGTAAATTCCAAAATGACAGATATTCCATGTAAGAAAACAAACAATAAAAAGATCAAGCTTCAGATCTTAATATTCAATAACCATCACACAGTTTAGAAAGACTTTAAACCAGTTAAACATTCCAATAAGTCAGTTATAAATCTGTCAGCCCTCCTTCTAGCGCCAATTATGTAGACCCTAAATCTGCATTTTGCTCAAAAACAAACAAGCATGAGTATTGTTAAATCAAGCAAATCAAATATAGAATCCATATGAAATATTGAATCATGCTTCATAATGCAATCCAAACAACAAAATATCAACTAAACTAAGTGAAAGCACAAAGAAGCAAGAATCCAACTCTATCTCATATTGGATTGGTGTCACATGTGCTAGTGACCCTTTCCCAATCCTTGATTGATAAGCTTAGATGATGAAATTGCTATAGATGATGGAGATGATGGAGTGAAATGGACAAGATCAAATCTCAAATGAAGAGAGTAACCTTGCATCAAATTGTGGAGGATTTGCTCAAAGATGAAGCTTGTATTTAAATATTTTCAAATGCTGAATGTTGAAGAGGGACCAATGTGGGACTAAAGATTCTTCCAATGAAAGAAGGACACTTGTCATCATGTGATAGGCCAATGGTTGTGCAAGATTTGGGAAGAGTGCCCATGAGAGGGAAAATTTGAATTCAAATTTGCAATAAATTTTGAGAGGGGGACAAGAAAGAAGAGCAATAAATGCCATGTTTGACTTGTCATGTTGAGGGAAAATGAGGTTTTAATAAATCAATAAAATTGATTTATTGTGCAAGTGGAGATATCTAGATAATGCAAGTGGGGTGGGATTAACATTTAATCAGGGTTAGATGATGATTATGCTGATTTAATGCTGATTAGATGATTTGACTTTCAAGACTTTGATAATTGATTTATTTAAATCAAAAAATGATGGAATATGATTTAGGATTTGATTTAAATGGCTTTTTGATTTATTAAAAGATTGATCATAATGCTTATTTGATTTTAAATAAATGTTCCTAGGAGATGAAATTACCTAATGAACGGATGAAAGTGCACCTAATTAATTGATGAATGGTCCTAATGCAACATCTAATTTGACTGAATCCGATTGAATGCATAATGTTAATTTTGCATGTCTACCAAAGGTTACCTAGAAAGTTTGATTCAATCGTAGTAGCCATTGAAGAATCCAAAGATCTTATTCAAATATCAATAGATGAATTAATGGGATCACTCTCATCACATGAGCAAAGATTAAATCGATCAGGGACATCATCATTGGAGAACGCATTCAAAACTTAGCTTTCATTTGGAAGAACAAGAGGGAGATCAAATTACAAGAGAGACAGAGGATGTTTTGCACCAAGAGGAAGAAGAGAAAATACACAATTTGAAAGTAGAAGACTAGCATCAAGCACACATACTAATTCTACACCAGCAAGAGGAAAAGGTAGCAACCACTCTCATAGCCATCATCAAGGAGAAAGGTATGATAAATCCAACATCCAATGCCACTATTGCAATAAATTTGGGCATTTTGCATTTGAATGTAGAAAAACACAATATGACATGAATAAGCAAAAGGCACACTTTACAAATGAAAACTAGCCTAACACTAGTGAACAAAACACCATGTTGATAACATGCAATGTAGTACAATATTGAGATTTCTAAGGAGGTATGGTTCCTATATAATAGATGTAGCAATCACATGAGTGGGAGTAAGGAGATGTTTGCAACAATGGATGATTCAGTAAAATTAGAGGTAAAATTAGGGAATGATCACCAAGTATCAGTCATGGGAAAATGGTCAATTAATATAAGAACTAAGCAAGGTGAGAAGAAGCATATCGCTGGTGTATACTATGTTCTTGGATTGCAACATAATCTCATAAGCATTGGGAAACTAATGAAAAAAGGATATAGAATATACTTTGAAAATGGTGAATGTGTGATTCTAGATAAGAAACCGAGCAATAGGTTGATTACACAAGTTGAAATGAAAAAAAATAGGATGTTTCCACTTAGAATCCAAAGTGAACTATTCTTAGAGCCACAAGGATTGCAAAAGGTTGTTGTTTTCAAAGTTTCATACAAAAATGAATCTTGGCTATGACACTTAAGATTTGGGCATTTAAACTTTAAAGGATTACAACTGTTATATAAGAAAAGAATGGTATATGGATTGCCACCAATAGAGCCGCTTAAGACAACATGTGAGAGTTGCATATTGGAAAAGAAACATAGAAAAAAATTCTAGTTGGGGAGTCTTATAGGGCAAAGCATCCATTTGAGATAGTGCATTCAAATATTTGTGGATCGATGCAAACACCATCCATAAGTGGAAGTCTTTATTTCTTGACATTTATTGACGATTTCAACAAGAAATTGTGGGTTTATTTATTGAAATACAAATAAGATGTATTTGCTATTTTTAAGGAGTTCAAGGAAGAATTTGAGAAAGAAATTTGATACTATATCAAAACATTGAGAACTGATTGAGGTGGTGAATACATATCAAGTGATTTTTAGAACTTTTGCAAAGAAAATGGCATAAGGAAACAATTTACATCATGGTATACTCCTCAACAAAATGGAGTAGCTGAGAGAAATAATAGAACAATTATGGAAATGGCACGAAGTATGATAAAAGAAAAACACCTACCAAATGAGTATTGGTCCAAAGCGGTTGCATGTTCGATATACACATTAAATAGATTTCCAACAAAAGTAGTGATAAATAAAACACCAAAAGAAGGTTGGAACAAAAGGAAGCATAATATAGCACATTGGAGAGTCTTTGGATGTGTGGCATACTCCTCGATACCTCAAGAGTTGAGAAAGAAACTAGACGATAGAGGAGATAAGTGCATATTTGTGGGATATAGTGAATAATCCAAGGCTTATAAGCTATACAATCCTATCACAAAGAAGGCGATAATAAGCCGTGATGTTGAGTTTGTTGAAGAAGAAGTGTGGGATGAAAACATAGAAAAAACAACTACAATTGTAGCTAGTGTTTCACAAGAGAATGAAGATAATGAAACTCAAGCTGTGAATCCTACTATACAAGCAAATGTTCCTACAATGCCTCCTAAGGAACCTACCACTCCAAATCCAACTACTCTAGCAAGTAATAACAACAACAAGTCTTCTAATCAAACACTTGCATCACTAAGATCAAGGTCTATAAACACTTCAAAGAAGATACATAGTCTAAGAGAGATTTATGATGAAATAGAAGAGGCTGAAAATGATGATTTATGCTCTAATTTTTTATTCTTAACACAAGCTGATCCAATTTATTTTGAGGATGCCATTAAATATGACAATTGGATTGCAACCATGCATGAAGAAATTCAGTCAATTGAAAATAATCAAACTTGAGATCTAGTAGAGCTTCCTAAAGGCAAGGATGTGATTGGAGTTAAGTGGGTTTACAAGAAAAAGTATAATGCTAATGGAAAAGCAGAGAAATATAAGGCAAGACTAGTAGATATAGGCTTCACACAATAGTGTGGCATAGACTACAATGAAACATTCACACTTGTGGCAAGATTAAATACCATTAGAATGGTCTTATCTATAACAACTCAAAATAACTGGAAGGTTTACCAGATGGACGTCAAATCAATATTCTTGAATGGCATTTTAGAAGAAGAAGTGTATATAAAATTGCCACCTGGTTATGAAGTTTTGGGAGAAGAACATAAGGTATACAAACTGAAAAATGAACTATATGGTTTGAAGCAAGCTCCTAGAGCTTGGTACAACAGGATAGACTCTTATTTTGTGAACAATGGGTTTAGCAAGTGTGGCAATGAACCAAATTTGTATGTAAAAGTGAATGATGAAAGATAAATCTTGATAGTTTTTTTTATGTAGAAGATTTGATATTCATAGGTAACATGTCAATTAACTCATTCAAGGAAGCCATGGAAAGTGAATTTGATATGATTGATTTGGGGCTCATGAGATATTTTCTTGGGAAATAGGTAAGTCAAAATGATCAAGGCATTTTTATATGTCAAAGTAAGTATGCTAATGGTTTGTTGAAGAGATTTAAGATGACAAATGTGAATCCAACTCCTACACTAGTTGCATTGGGTTTAAAACTCAGCAAGGATGACAAAAGTCCTAGTGTTGATGTAACCTTATTTAGAAGATTAGTTGGTAGCCTCATGTATCTAACTACCACAAGACTAGATATCATGTATGGGGTTAGTCTCATTTCTATATTCATAGAAAAACCAAAGGAATCAAATTGGAAAGTTGGAAAGAGAGTTTTAAGGTATATAGCTGGAACAAAGAGCTTTGGGATTTTGTATATACATCTTTAGATGATTACAAACTGATTGGATATACGGATAGTGATTGGGGAGGTAGCATGGATGATAGAAAAAACACTTTTGGGTACATCTTTCATCTAGGATCAGGTGCCATCTCTTGGGAATCAAAGAAACAAACAATTGTGACACTCTTGTTAGCTGAAGCAGAATATGTTGTAGGCACATCAATAGCTTGCCAAGTTGTATGGATGAAAAGAGTACTTTTAGATTTGAGGCATCCACAAGAAGAACCTACAATTTTTTTTTGTGATAATAATTCAGCAATTTCTTTACCTAAACATCATGTCCTTCATAAACGGAGCAAGCATATTGATACAAGATATCATTTGATTTGATAATTGGTGAACAATGGTCATATATCTTGAGTTTTGTAGGTCTAAAGAACAACTAGTAGACATCTTCACAAATCCCCTTGAAAAGAATGTCTTTGAGCATCACTAGGAATGAATTGGAATAGTAGACATATATGGCAATGAAGATTAAGGGGGAGTGTCGGCGAATGTGGATCTCTAGTTGTACTTGAGTAATCTCCCCTAACACATCAATTCAACTACTCCATCCACTGCATTTAATTCTCCCTTCTTCTATCTTCTTCGATGTATCTAGACACTTCTACTTTTGTGTATCTAGAAACTTCTCCTGATGCTTGGAAATCATCTTTGTTTTTTGTAAAAGAGTTAGGGTATGTTACTTTATTTTGGATGGATGAACGAACGCATTAATGTAAAAGCACCGACAATTCTATTTTTCAAAAGACATTAATAAAGACTCTATTCTATTTTTTATATTTTTGTTGTAAGTTGTATGTTGTGTTACTTTCCTCTCTTACAACAACCCACCTTTTCCTTCCTAGGTTGCTTGGTGTATCTCTTGATAAGCCCTCTCTTGGATGTGAGGATTCATTATCAAATAAGCAAGATCCCATTCGATGGCCATTGTCGTGATGTCTATTGTAAGAAGGTACAACTCATACAAGTTGAAAGCTACTTCTTCATCAAATAACTTTGACTTGTCTTCACCATCCTCCCCTTTGTCAATGGACAACAAACAATTCAAGAAACTGTTGGGAGCAATTTGAGCTTCAACTATTCTCTATAACTGTGAGCAAATTGAAGAAAGTGTTGATAAAAAAGTAAACACTTCAATTCAAAATAAATACATTTTTATTTAACAAAACTAAATTTATTTATAATTTTAATAAAACTATCATATTTCCCTATGAATAGAGAGTCAATTAGATGGGTTTTTTTAGAGATTGAAATGGGTGCTCAATTCAATTAAATAAAGCATATATCTCTCTTAAGAAGTTTCAGTTATAACATTATTTCAAAAATTTGGTTGATATATATATTTTAATTTAGTTGGAGAGAGTAAAATTGAAATAGATCAACTCTACACAAATTATGGAACTACCCTTCACAAGATGGTTGTAGTAGACAAATCTAAATCTTTCAAGGGTGAAACAATAAGTATTAGCATTTTAAGTTGAATGGTTTGTTAGGAGTGTTTCATATTCACACGAAATAAATATATAATGATTTGAGCTACATATATAAAGACATTGAAATAAATAAATGAGATATTACATATTTGAAGATTCTTAATAATTATTAACCCCTACACTTTTCACTATAATAATTCTAGAGGATAAGGTTGATGGGAAATTTTATGCAAGTCAAAATTGGATGTTATTGAAATTAGATTTTGGACTAGATAGCAAAATAAAGGAAGCTAATGTACTTCTAGATGCTCAGTACTCTACTCATTACCAAAAGTTAAAGAAAATTATCAACATCTAATAGATTCCTAATGATTATTTTTCTAGATGGGTTGCTAATTATTCATAAACCTAAGTGATTTGACAATTAGCATTCTCAAGTGATACTTTGAATATCTTTGTAATGTTTTAGGATATCTAGAACACATATTTTGGCATAGTTAATTTGATGTATGATTTGAGTTAATGGAGATTTTGAAGGAATTTAATTAGCTTAAGTTTGTTTCAAAATATATTAGAAAATTGGTTAACATATTTTGGTTATAATAGGCACACAGTCTTTGTAGTTGTACACATAATTGAGTTGCAAGGGAGTTTGTTTGAAGTCTACAATATTTTTAGATGGTTTTAAAAAAATTTCAAGAGCATTCTATTTGGTCATTGTGTAGAATAACTAAGGTTATAGGTGTGAAGTTTAGAACAAGAATGACCTATTCTAGGAAATATTTGGGAAATTTTCCTCAAACCATATTCCACTTCTTCTAGTGGATGAAGAGATCATTTCCCATTGTTTCTTGTAACTAATAATCCATCCATATCTTCCATCATAGGTTTGTTGATGTAGACTTGTCCATCTGCAACTACTCATAGAGCTTCCTCACCTTACACTCATTCTTTATTTGATGAATCATCCCAAGTGGTGCAATCAAGTATTTTCTCAGTGTGTCAGGTTCACCACACTTTGCATGTATGACAACTTTCTCAAATCCTCTAAACTTAACAATCCATCTTT
>VDFB02307017.1:0-29439 GCA_007258455.2 Sequoia sempervirens | reverse complement strand
TTTTTGGTTCTACTGCGTATGTTTGGATTCCAAATGCAAAGAGAACCAAGCTGGATTCCAAAAGCCAAAAGTTGATGCTAGCAGGATACAGTGACAATCATAAGGCCTATCGGCTAATTGATGTGGACACTGATCGCCTGGCATTCAACAGGGATGTTGTTTTTGATGAAGAAGGTGGGCCCTTTCAACTCTCTTCTCCCATCAAGAGTCCTAAGGATCAGTCTCTGAAGACTAAGGATTTGGGTGTTAGGCTTCCATTAGCTCCACTTGAAGGAAGGGATTTTGATGATTCTGACATTGTGGAATCTCCTAGGCATGACCCTATACCAGCAGATTTCCCTCAGGATAACCTAGATCAGCATCCAGATGATATTATTCCAGGCAGCCCAAGTCATGATGATGATCATCCTGATTTGGAAGAAGATGCATCTCCTCTTCATCCTAAGTGGAGGGCAAAGCTCATTGGTGATGTTCGAGATGATGAACTTGTTGAGGGTTGATCGTCTAGAGGCAAGAGCAAACAAAACATAGTGAATCTTGCTCTTATGACCAACATTCAAAGTGTTTACGAGCCCAAGGACTATTCAGAGGCAAAAGGTAAACCTGAATGGGAAGAGACTATGGAATCTGAACATCATAGTCTTTTGAAAAACAACACTTGGGTTCTATTAGACCGTCCACTAGGGAAGAAACCCATTGGCTGCAAATGGGTCTACAAGGTGAAATATAAAGCTGATGGAACACTTGATAAATACAAGGCTCGATTGGTGGCTAAGGGGTTCTCGTAGAGAGAAGGCATTCACTATGAAGAGACCTTTGCTCCAACAGTAAAGATGAGCACCATCTAACTTGTCCTAGCCATGGCAGCCCGGTTTGGCTAGAAGGTCCACCAGATGGACGTGAAGAGTGCCTTCCTCAATGGAGATTTAGAGGAAGAGGTCTACATGACGCAACCTCTTGGTTTCAAAGTTGCAAGCAAAGAGCACAAGGTATGCAGGTTGTTGAAGGCTCTTTATGGCCTAAAGCAGACACCCAAGGCATGGCACCTAAAGATTGACAAGTACTTGGTTGCACAAGGGTTTCAGAGGGGTCCTTCAGATGCAAATTTGTATGTCAAAAGCACTGGTAGTGATATCATTCTTCTTGTCATCTATGTGGATAATATCATCATTACTGGCAATGGGTTACATTTGCTTGAGTAGATCAAGTTGAATTTGTGTCAGGCATTTGATATGACAGATTTGGGTTTTTTGCACTATTGTCTTAGTGTAGAAGTTTGGCAGACAGGTGGCAATATTTTCATTTCTCAATCGAAGTATGCCAAGAGTTTGTTGGAGAAGTTCAGGATGACAGATTGCAACATCTCATCCACTCCCATGGAGAAAGGGCTGAAACTTTCAACCAAATCAGACTCACCGTTGGTGAATGAGTCAGCGTTCAAGCAACTAGTGGGTAGTCTCATCTATCTTACTGCCACTAAGTCTGATCTTAGTTATGTTGCGAGCTACATTTCTCGTTTCATGACTGCCCCTAAGGCAGAACATTGGGTTGCAGCGAAACGAGTGTTAGAGATATGTGAAAGGGACATCTGACTTTGGCATTCTGTATAGCAGAAGCAAAGATCTGAGGCTGGTTGGTTTTTGTCATGTCCGCCCAAACTGTGACACTGAATGGGAACCTTGAATACAAAGAAATAGACGAGACATATAAAATTTGGCAACTTCATTATATTTATGATTATCAAAATAATATTATAACTATGAATATAAACTACCTTAGATATTATAACATAAGAGTCACAAATAACAAAGGTAAAATAAACAAAGCCAAATTCATAGGATGAATATAAAATATGAAATACACAAATATGAAATATAAAATAACAAATAATAAATAAATAGCAAATAAACTGAATATCAAATAAAAAAGAAGCAAATATAAATAAATAGCAAAATAAACAAATAACAAATGAGAGAATCAGCGATTATGTAAAACAAATGGCATGTAAGACAAAAGGAGGATAAGACGAATTGAATAAGACAAAGAACAAATGCAACGATCATGTTTAAAGGATCTAATTCAATGGCAGCGATTAGTTTCTGAAAAGTCACGTTTCTTTCAAAAGAGATATCCAATCTCAAAGGTCATATCCCTTAGATCAGTATGAGGGTATAAGATGAAAATATGTATCGATCAGAGTTGGGGGAAAAGAAAAGAAAATATTACCAACAGATCAGGAGAAAAGAGAAGAATATAATCTGAAGAAAGCATCAATCGCTGGCTGGGAACAGTGAGAAGAACCAAGGAATATATGCTGAGAGGAATAAGAAATATATGCTGATCACCGATCAAGGGAAAGGACAGAATAAGAATATGGAAATGATATCTATGTGAAATCAGACTGGGGATCGATCAGTTCAGAATTTTACTCTGAAAGAAATCAGAAATAACAAACAAAATAGACGTCATTGTGCTCAAACTATAAATGCATGTAACCCAATAAAGAGATCATAATTTTCATCCAAGCTAAGACCAATAGTGGAATTAAAGATTGCTTGTAATAAGATTAAAGATTACCATTGAGATTATTGGCTTTAGGCCTATCAGGATATCTTGATTTGGGGGATGTAAGGAATATTATTGTTGTAAAGAAAAAAGGATAAGAAGACATCGGACATCATCGCTGGAGGAAGACCATCGCTGGGAGGATAAAGGGATCGGCTGGTAGAATCCATAAACGTACCACAGTAGCTAGTCAATGCAGAAGATAAGTAACCTTATTTCCAATACGTGGTAACTAGGAAATGTGTTAAAATCGGTCAAAGACATCTGAATGAAAATAATTAAATATTCAATAATAAGTGAAGGAGTCGACAATAATTGGGATTGACAAATATATCTAATAGATATATTTCTGAGTGACAAATTGCACCTAAAATATATATTAAGAAAAGAATCGATAGAGAGGAGGAGACACGCAGTGGCTCACTGACAGAGGATACGCCTGGAAGTAATCCAATATAGAGCGACGAATCTGAGGTAAGTATCTTCAGCCGTCTGAATAACCTTGAAGGTTATGTATTCTGGAGATTCAGATTGTTACATACAGTAGAGGATTATGGTATGTTGACTATCCCAAATCCTTTAGATTAAATACCAGTGAATGTTTACAAATATTCTAGTCTATGATAATTTGTGAACACAATTTACTATAATATGATAAATGAATAAATGACACCATAGATGTATATATGGTCAAAAGATTGAGTTTCACCTATACAGCCTAAGTGAATGACAAATTCCACATCGAGAGATAAATGGATATTATCAATGTCCCAATAATGATGCTTATAGCAATCATTGCTCCTCATAAGCTATTATGACTTTTACCTTGAGAATAGACTTCGGGACAAAATTCCCTTTCGCTAGCACTCAATAAGGATAGGGAGTTTGTGGAGGGAAAGACTGGTAAATCGGTCCATTGACAGACGGTCCCAAGACAAGTAGGAAACCTTGAGGGAGTCCAATTAGAGACAGTGCACGCGCCCTTGGCACAGTAAACCTACCATCCAAAGAGGTTAGGAAAGAGGAAACAAGGCGAAGATCTATTACGATCAAGAATAATAAGTCATATCTGATCATGTTAGTTTATGCCCTAGATGATAATGCATTTTATTTTTCTTATCCTTATAATGTGCAATCTGAAATGGTCTAATCATGAACAAGGAATTGTGTGCTTTATTGATAATACATGGTGTATGCAGGTCTTAAAGACAAATTACATGAGCAAAATTATGTGTAGGTAAATTCAAAACCCCTTATCCTAACTTGTGCATTTTATGTCTCTAATAAGGGGACATTACAGTTTTATAGATTTAGATTGGGCAGGTTCAATTGATGACTAGAAGTCCACTTTTGAGTATGTTTTCAGTCTTGGTACGGGTGCAGTCACATGGACCAGTAAGAAGTAGTAGGTAGTGGCTCTTTCCTCAACAAAAGCAAAGTATCGAGGAACAGTTAAGGCAGCAAGTGAGGCAATATAGCTATGGAGGATGCTTGCTGACATGCAAAATGTCTTAAGCAAGGCCTTCACCCCTGTTTTGTAACAACCAATGGGTGCTAAAGCTTGCCAAGAATCCTATCTTCCACGAGCGCCCAAAGCATGTACAACTTCATTGTCACTTCATTCGACAACTTGTTGAAGATGGATCTATAATGTTGCAGTATGTTCCAATTGAGGATCAGACTGCAGACATTCTCACCAAGCCCCTAAGTCCAGATAAATTTGTAAATTTTCGGGGTAAACTTGGTGTAGTTAGTAGAATGACCATTAAGGGAGGGTATTTGTAATGTCCCGTGTGTGAAGGGCTAAACCCCGACAGATGTAACCCATCATGTTGGCAAGCATGTACCTGATAACCAGATGGTGGGGCTCCACGGCCATATGTCCATTGTGCTCATGGATTCTATGCCTTCACCTCTAAGGCTAGTGGGACGCAAACCTCACCCTTAACACCCCAGGTAGCCGCCCTCACTACTAGGTCGATCATTTGGTGTAGTGGTTGGGCCTTTGTGGTATTAGAGCCAAGGTCTCGAGGTTGAGCCATGCAAAGCGTGGTGGGCTGTAATGTCCCATGCGTGAAGGGTTGTCCCCACTGGGATGTAACCCATCTGTTGGCGAAGTAAAAATTCCTCATAATCAAACAGGGGTCGACGCGCCTACATGCCGTCCACTCAGGCTCATGGCTCTCTATGCTCCTCTCACCTCTCCGAGATACCGGCGTGAATGCAACCCCACCCCAACATTGACCGCAATCACCACCACTAGGCCGTGCCTTATCTCAGCTCTTATCCTTACAGACTAGCTGTCTTTCTTCCATTTCAGCCTAGAATCACCCCAAACCTTTAGAGGCTGATTTATATCTTTAATTCCATGACTTTCCAATATGCACACGATTGCATAGATTACCAGACGATGGCACCTTATATTAGGCTTGAATTTAAACTACTCCTGATTCCTGGTGTGCGGTGAGTATTGTCCATAGCAACTTACTCATATAAACTCCTGACTCTCTCCATATCTACCCACATCATTCCTTGTAGTCGTTGTGTCATTGTTTGAAGGGTCCGTTGTATCTTATTAACCCCCGTCACCTCACAATAACCTTGTCTTCTTCCGCCACATCAGGTGGCTTTATTCCCTTGACCAACGATACTTTTCTTATTTGCTGCCATTAAAATATTCAATGCAATAAGCCTGTAGAAGCTAATGACAGGGAATGCTCGGTTCTCCCGAAGATATTAAATTCACCAATAATATGTTGAAGGGAGGACTGTGATGTCCCCATTTTTATACGCCAAAAAGTGGAATTAGATTAATTAATTAAATATTAAAAACGGTCTTCCTTGGCTTTAAAAGATCTTTTTAATTATTTAATTAATTAATTATATAATATATGACTTTATTAAGACATTAATAAAGACTATATTCTTAATAAAGTCATTAATGTAAAATAAATCAGTTGGCAGGTGACAGGGTTATAAGGAGTGTTGGTGGACATCTTGAGCATCATTCGGAGAATTTATTATCGAGAGAATTTGGAGAGCGTAGCTTCCAAAAAACTCAAGGACGGAAACCCTTGAGCAAGTGGGTTGGACGAAAACTCGATTCATCTACTGGGTGGATTCATCTCAAGATTCACAGTTGGATTTATTCGGAAAATGTGAGAATCTTTGTTGAAAACAAAATCCAAGTATTTAAATCAGATTGGCTAATATCAGGATTTGGGAACATTTTGGAATTTTCAAGGATTGTAGAACAAATTAGAGACTTGCAGATTTCAGGGATTATTTGATGATAGTATTTGCAAAGAGATATCAGAAATAATATGCAGTGGTTCCTATTTTATGTCTATGGTAGTGATTCATATGAGAAAGTAACGTTTCCTTAAGGCATCGTGAAAGGCCATTCAACATATTATTGGTGAATTTAATATCTTCAGGAGAACTGAGGATTCCCTGTCATTAGCTTCTACAGGCTTATTGCATTGAATATTTTAATGGCAGCAAATAAGACAAGTATTGCTGGTCAAGGGAATGAAGCCACCTGACGTGGGGGAAGAAGACAAGGTTATTGTAAGGTGACAGGGGTTAATAAGACAAAACAGACCCTTCAAACAGTGACGCAGCCACTACAAGGAATGACATGAGTAAGACGCTATGGACAATACTCACCGCACACCAGGAATCAGGAGCAGTTTAAATTCAAGCATAATATAAGGTGCCATCGTCTGGTAATCTATGCAATTGTGGGCATATAGAAAGTCACGGAACAAGAATATAGTCGCAGCCTTAAAGGTTTGGAAGGATTCCCGTATAATGGAAAAATACAAATGCCAGTCCTGTAAGGATAAAACGAGCCAAAGGAACGTTGACAACTCCAATTGACAGAACTATACCTGTCATTATTCATTCTTATACGGTGCAAGGAAGGATAGGTCGAATACAAACAAAACCAGAGGTGGCAGTATTGAATATTAGTTAATAGTTTGAAGTATTAGGAATTCATGGTATGCAAGGATGATGTGGAGGTTCTAAGGAAAAAGACACAGATAAGATGCCACGGTGCCAATGAACAAGGATTTGGTTGAATAGTAATAGCCGCATACACTTCTGGGAATAGCGCTTATTTGCTAGCAGCAAGACTTCATGGGCATTGAAGTGGAATTTCAGTTGGTCAAAAGGAGGAGCTTAATTCAGCGGACCAATTTTATCACAATGTAAAGGTCAGCTTTTCATATTAATCTTCTTTAAACTATGCTCATGTAATAATTAAACAGATAAACGTTTCAAATTCTGGAAAAGTATATTTGCCTGATTCAGTGAACTGTTATATCAAATTACTATGAATCTTTTTACGTAAAGTATTTGGTATTCTTTTTTCCTAACCATAATAAGGGATAGAAACTGTTAATGAGTCCATGAAAACTGTCTAATATGATCTCCTGAGATTATAAGGATAAGAAGAATCAAGGATTGGTTGAGTTTTGGAGAAAGTTCATAATTTCCATAGGCTACAGCCAGTGCACTGGAATCCTAAAAATTAAGTACGAGCATGGTATATTGATATTGGTTGAAAATATGCTTGCATTGTCGAACCAATAGAAATAAATCAGGTAAAAATTTCACATCTAGGGTACAGGATATTACAGTATTAAAGTAATATTGTAATATTTAATGGTCATCTTAGTTGTTAGTTAGTCATTAGATTGCTTTCAGTTAGTTTTTAGTAACTTTCTGTTTTTGCTTTAGTTCACAATTGTTTCTTTTAGAAACGTCGTCTTGAAATCTATTATATAAGGAGTATTCCCCTCCTTTATTAAATACAATAATCAATTAATTACCATTTCAAGTAAAGCCCAAAATCCTGAAAGTGAGCTTTTGAAAACTGCTCAATAGCAGATGAAGCTTCTTGAAATCGAGCTTCTATAGAAGCTTGTTTCTATTTAGATAAGGTCTAGTTTAGCTGTTTTTATATTTCCTAGGTTGCATTGTTTCACAACCGAATATAGTGTTATAGATCTTAGCATTTGTAACATATGAAGTCTGTTGGAAAACCTCAGACAGCAGAATTTTGGTATTTTGGATAGGTAGAAGTGGTATTATCCAGATCTCCACTATGATGTTTTGTACAATTGAACGGGCATGGTCCTTATGGTAAATAGAATTTCCTTAACACACACCAATATAACAGCCTGACTTCAGAAATTTGTAGTATCTATCAATCAACAATTGTTAAGAATTTGATAGAGAAATTCCAATCAACAAAACAAGGTAGTTAAATGAGTAAGTAGCTAAAAGCTAAACCCACATACAATATACATGATGAGAACCTGGCTATCAAAGTTAGTAGACAATGGATAATCCAATTACCTTCACAATTAATTCAGTTACATTCACTGAAAGATACTTAATAATATTCGTGATGAGCATCCACTTCCCACGACTTGCAGATCGAGTACGCTGTGTGCCAGATGTATGCTTTCTCCCTTGGGGGTGTCTAATAACCACTTCTACATCAGACAAAAGAAGTTGCAGTTTTGGGTCCCTTGAAATCATGCTTTGTCCCAATTTGACCAGTGACTTGCGAAAGCTCAGTTTAATCTCTCCAATGGCAATTGATTCAACTGAGCCCTGCAATAAAATATTCATCAATGAGCCTCTTTACACTATAACCAACACAATATTCAAAAGTTGTACATTTTCTCTCTAATAAGAAGCTTGAAATGGATAAATAGGATAAAAAAATTAATTTAATTTCCAAGGCTCATTCTTCATAGACGCGTACAACACCACAAAAAGAAGACCAGTTATTCAACAAACAGTTCTCAGACTCTAATATATTTGAATTTGCTGCCAAGTTTTAAAAATCTAGCACCTGGCAAGAAGATAATGGTAACTGCTAAAAGTTTCAACCGAAAAATTCATTAGACACAATTAATATGAGTATATGAACCCCACTAATGTATCAACAAGTCAATCTACTTTTTTCTTCATTGGTCAGCAAGTTGCAAGAACATAATAGAACATTTGTGAGAATAAAATATTGATAATGTCAAGCAGTAGTAAATGAAATCAGCAAATACGGATGAGTTGATCTGTATCTGCTGTTTTACCGATTGACTACAGCTTGATAAGAATTTTGCCCCATTTGACCAAGAATCTTTTGCTGTTGAACAGTCTACTTGGTTAACTAGATTTTCTTCCTGTTCAACTAGACAGCCAGCTGTTTGACCAGATTATAATGTATATTGGGCATTAACTCTTGTTATTATTATTGTACCAATGCTTTGCTGGCATTTCTATTTTTTATTACAACAATATTCCTTTTGGCCTATGGTTAAATGACAAAATGTCCTAAATGAGATGATACCGTACATAAATATTGGAAGACCTTCTGTTTCACTTAAGGCTAAGTTGAGATAACTCATCAAAATTAACTGCATCAAGGCTCAAATGAAGTAACTCATGGAGCATTGATTCCTTCATCAACGCACAGGTGTAATGACTCATCAACCATTGATTCATTTGCGGCTGAGCAGAGACAACTCGATGCCATTATTTTTTTAGGATTGGTTGAGGTAGCTCACAGCACTCATGGACAATTGGTTGCTTCATGGCACAGTTGCATTAACCCGTTAGCCATTGATTTATGTGAAGCTCGGCAGAGACAACTGGATGCCATTATTTTCTTTAGGATCAGTTGTGGTAGCTCACAAGGCACTAACTAATTGGATGCTAAATTGATGTCACTTATTGACAACTGATTCACTTAAGGCTCAAAAAAGTAAGTTGTTGACCACTGATTTATTACAGGCCTACTTTTTTTTTTAGACTGCAGGAATCGGTCGGGTATCCGTCCCCCTATAAACTGCAGTGCGCCTGGTAAACTTTTTTCACGTGACTGGTGACGCTAGCACGACACATCCTCCGGTACCACGGGGACGGTGGGAGACTAGACCTCATGAACTCTTGTTATTACAGACCTATTTGATGTCACCATTGACCACTGATTTATTACAGGCCTATTTGATGTCACTCATCAGCAATTGATTGGTTGAGGCATAGCCAGTGCAACTTGTGAACCAAGGACTTTTTAAATCTCAGTCAAGGAAACTCAAGAACAATTGCTATCAAAATCAAGGTAGTATTTTGTGTTGATATCCAAATGATGTTGAATCTAGATAGATTATTGCATTATTTATTAGTAAATTTTAGGCTAGACGATGAGGAAAAAGTTGAGATGATTTGGTAATGGTCTTTTTCTGGGCTATAAGACATATTAGAATTCTGTTACTAATGTTGTGTAGCTTATCTATAGGTACCATTGTAGTCAGCAGTTGTCTTGTGCTTTATCATGGGATCTTGATGGGACCATATGTTAGTTTTTCAAATGTGTTGCTTGGCTGCTGTTCTCCTAAAGCTGCGTGCAACAAATCAGATTTTATTTTGTGTTTTTGTCCTTCATTTGGGTGCTGAAAGCAGCTTTAACTTATAGTTTTAGTTTTCCTTTTTTTTCCTCTACTTTTAGCTGAGGGCACTAGACTCTATGGCTTTTCATATATTTTGAAGGAATCTAAATTCATAAAGGTAACCATTTTATTTCTAGAATAAACCACTTTTTCTTCTTTTCTTTTTAGCTTTCTGCTTTAGTTTCTTTTGATAAAAGCCTATTTTAGTATTTTACTGAACTTAGCGCTCCAACTGAGTTGGATGTGTGTAAAGCCCAGAAGATTCTCTTAGTATATAGAATATAGAAGAAGAACAGTGTTTTGAGTGTAATTCAGTTTCAGTTTAATAAATGACTGTTCTCTAAGAATGTGTGGCTCATATTTTCAGCAATGCGTGTTTGCAGGTTATCATACTCAGGTCTGCTATTTTGAAGTTTCAGTTTGCAATTTGCATTAAGGATTTATTATTCTGAGTGAAGAATCTTCTTTTCCTGGTTTGAAAAATAGCATCACACATAGAATCATATTAACATTATTCAAGGTTATTTCAATTTGCCTGCCTTTTCTGAAGAAAGACCAAGATCTTGTTTTACTACCAATATTATGATAATTACAGAAACAGATCCTTCTATCAAAAAAGTCAGTAAATGTGGATAAGCAATGAGAAATACAACTAAAGTTTAAGTGCATTCAGTTATGCATATCTTCTATTGAAAAAACAAGAAAGCAAAATATCTGAAATGACCAACAGCTCTTCTGCAAAAACTTTAAAACTGTACATGGTTCCCAGATTTATTTTTTAACATCTACTTCTCTAAAGTAAATATCAGGCTTTAACGTAGCTTCCTACTGCAAAGCATCCAGGTTGTTTGTCCTAAGCTTGCATGATGCAGGAGCATTTCGGGGCTTGTGCCATCCTGACCAAAAAGATTTTTCTCCTAACAAATTTTGGTTTCTTTCTCATTTGGCGTGCTTATGCAGTTCCAGCTTGGTGTTGGGTTGTTTTTTCTTCTTTCATTTGTCTCTGTCTGTGTTTGTTCTTATATGCTGGGCAAAGGAGGTTTTACATATATTTTCACAGCTTCAGGGTCTGGTAGAAACGGTGAATCCATTACACATTGAAGATCTCTCTTGGATGTTGCTAAGGTCGACAGAAGAAGATAGTAAAACCTTTGATCAAACATCAGTTGAAGATACTGCAAAGCATCACAGCAAGCTGTTTGTTGCACTGTCTGTTACACAAGAGTGTTTACACCTATTGTTGAAGGGGCTTAAGGAGGCAGGAGTAGAGGTTTTAAGCAAGTAACCAGACCGCTTGTCTATAAAGGAATAATCCTAAATCGTTCTTGATTGATTGCCTCTGTATAAGCTTAGGACTGTGAATTAGTGACTGCATGCAGTCCATACGTCTTGTAATTTTTCTGATTTAGTGGATTGTATTAGACTTTACTGAGCAATTGAACTCCTCAACACTATGTGTGTTGTTTGCTCCATTCTCCAAGTTGCTGTTAACTGATTGACTGCAAGACCTTGGCTGTCTTTTATTAGACACCCAGGGCCTGTCTGCATTATTGCAAATAAAATCACTCTGGTTCCAATTTGTAACCCATTTGTGCATATCCTCAAATAAACTTCAAATTTAGGGCCTTTTTTTCTTCCAAATAGTATTGCAGATGAATTCTAAGCAACATTTTGTGGTCTTCTCATCAGTAGTGGAGATTGATCTCCGGAAGGGTTCATTTCTTGGGCCAATTGACTAACACTATTTTTTCTCATAGCATATTTTCTTCACATACTTTTCAAACAGATTGACAGACATCTTCAAGAAAGGAATCAGCATCTTCGGACCATTGCTATGAATTGTTTTCAAATATATTCCATGTATCTAATCCTCAAACTAATGTCATTTATATACTTTCGACAGATTCGATGAGAATCTTGAACATTTAAACAAATACTGATAGCCCCCATTGGTACATAAAAGTTAGATCTCAGAAGACATACAGAACAGAAAAGCAAAATAAAAAAATTAAAATAAGATTTGGTTGATAACACAAACTCTGCACATCGAAGATAAATGTCAAACATGCAAAAGATGAAAAATAGTTCAGGGATGGAGTTGAATCCATAACTAACAAAGTCACAAACAACAAACTAAAATCTTAAATGAGAATCAGTTGCCAATAAAAAATCTGCATATAGAAGGTGCATTATAAACTGAAATTACAAAGATGAAAGAGTACTGGGATACACTGGAGACTCTGTACATGCAGCCCTCCGAAACTTGGGTGCGCGGCATATAGGGAGTTTGTATATATGTACATATAAGATCATCTACCATGTTACCTGGAAACTGGTATGGGTACAAGTTCAGATACAGAAATTGATGATTCTTTGGGACCTTAAGTTGACTTTGTGTTAGAAACATCTGTATAAAAAATTTAAATTTTTTTAAAGAAAATCAACCTTAAAAGTTAATATCAATCTAATTGCATAATCTAAATTGAAATTTAAGATAAACAAAAATTAAAGTAGCACCACATATTTTATAATTCAAAACACCACTGCAGTGTGACCCAAACCAGAGTTATATGGATTTTTCCCTGTGCCGTCAAGTCCGTAATCACCCCTTATTCATACAGGAATCTTCATGAAAATGTTGACATTTTCAAGGAGATTCTGACAGGGATAACAATCAGATTCATATCAGTTTGGTTACGAGATGGGATTTAGAGGGATCTGGTAACATAGATCGCACACAAATATATATGTATATAGAAGAATGTTTTTTGCTATAGATGTCCATCAAGCACAAGTTGGCTTTGAAGTCAAGTGAAGAAACCCTCTGACTGAAATATTCTTTCAAAAAGTGTACAACAAAAGTTCATAGAATGATGACAGCATAAAAAATACTACTTCTCTTATCACACACAGCTACTGCCCTACTCAAGCATATTCCTCATAAACCAACATTGAGATTTCTGCATTCCTGAAGCCACAACCGCACAAAACCTGTCAAAACAAATTAACAATAAAAAAGAATTGAAATACTTATAATAAAGGCAAATGTAAGTCCCAACGAACTTAGAAGCGGCAGAGACAAGTCTCCAACTTTGAAAAAAAAACTCAGACACAGTTGAAAAAAAAAAGTATGGCTGGTAAGCTCTATGTCAAACTAAATGGCAAACCCCTGTTAATTCACACCAAACAAACTCTGAGAGTAGTCTCCAATACCCAGTCAAACAACCCTCAGAAGAGAAGGAAGTGTACATAGTCAATTACATGCTAAAGTTCTAAAGAGAAGGGGAATCAAATAAAATCCAGCCTTCAACAGACTTGTCCCCAAGATCATCATATGATATATCAGCACCATTCATGACAACATGTTATCATCATCCTTCTGACAGAAGAAGCAACAAATGAAGACTGCCAATCATCAAGGATGACAGTATATCTCAGAAGGTTCAAACCTCAATCAGTTGGCTATATACACACAGATCCTAAGGCTGTTAAAGTAGTAGTAAAGTGCACCCAGCCATTTTAATGCTACCACAAAGGTAAAGACTACAGAAAGGGCCATTCAAGGATACCAAGATACTTCAGAAATAAGTTAGATATGACCGAAAAGAAAATGGAAATATTCTCATGTTTGCAAACATTTAGGATGTTTTCACGATGACAGATGTATCAACAGAAAAAAATTCGATAATTATTTGTTCATTAAACATTTCTCTGGAGATGAATGAGTTTTACTGTTTTCATGTGTGGAAACTTACGAGGTTTTCAGAAAAGAGATTTAAATACTATGACCTTTTGGCTTTTTGTGCATATCCATTACTGTTAAATTACTATGCAAGTGCATCCAACCATCTTGATACAACTATGACTGGCAAACAGTTCAGAATAAGTCATTCAAGAACATAAATACTCTTAATATATTATGTATGACAGAAAGGGAAATGGAATTGTTCTCATGTTTGAAATGATTTATCATGTTCTCCCAATTACGTATTGAAATAAGTCAACAAAGTTGAAAATTAAATTCTCTATGTAATAAAAGATTACTCTATTAATAGAAGTGTATCATGTATGTATAAATAAAATAAACTTATGAAGTTTTCTAAGAAATGAATTAGATACACTCATGATTTTATGGGCAGCCGTTACAGTTAAATTTTCCATGGCATTTTCATATTGAATACAACCTTGCATGTGATAGATGCTGTGAACTGGTCCTGAAATGTGTGAGAGCAATCCTATGATATCAAGCAAGATTAGGATTGTGGACAGTTTAAAAAGGCTAATGATTCAATAGAAAATAAGGTTTCATGTTAAAACTACCTTGATATCCAGGGGGCACTTAAAGATTGGATGGATAACTATATCTTAAGAGAACCTAACTAAATATCTGAAAAAACCATGTTACTAAACAAGAAAAAAAAACTTATGATAACAGGTGGAGATTGTGTCATAAGTATCAACAAACATCCAATAAACCTTCAATATTTGTTAGAGAATGCCTAGAGAAGGAAACAAACCTTCTTTAATTTCACAGATACATCCCTTAGACAGTTGAATCCTGCAAAACGGAATTGAACAGGACCCCCAAATATCCGACTAAAGATCCATGCCAGTACTGTCGCAGCAAACCTGACACCAGACACAAATGAGTATAACATAACATTAGAACAGATCATCCTACCATACAGTTGCAGTGGAATATCATTCCTGCATTAGCATTATATCATTGTTTAGGAAGGCATAGTTACTCTATCTAAACAAAAACGTTGTTCAGAAGCATTTGTATATCCTAATGATAAAGTATACTCAGCATTTTTTACGATATCTACAGTGCTATATAGATGGACATTATACAGTAGTTAGTGATGCTTGTTGATGTGATCAGCAATTTAGCATCCCTAACAAGGCTTCTTATTGGTTGGGGTAAGGAAAAACTGTAGTAGATCCAAAGGCCTATCATTTTGCAGGAATCTTAAGCAAAATTAGCCATAGTCTCATCTATATCATCGATATTAAAGCCTGGGTTGTATAAATGTAATTAAAGACATCAGAAAACTACAATACATTCAGCACTACACTACAGTCCAAACCACTTAGATATTTATTATTTTGCAATTTATCATACTTTGAGCTCTTAATGCAAGAGATTAAACATGTTCAGAATATGTATGAATTTTCTGGATAAAACTACACCAAAAGTTCAAGACTAACCTAAATAAAGAAATTTGATTTAAAAATTTCTATACAGTACCATACAGAAGATTCAAACATATAGACGCACTGCACACTAATCTCATGATAGAAAAAAAAAAGACAAGAATAGCCCAAATTGCAATCTTGTAGTTTGTGAAGCTAGAAACAGAACTCTGCTGCTATGGGAAGACATTGTAATTGAGCATTTAAAAATGTCCAAAGGAATATCTTAGTACATTAATGAATAAATATAAATTGCACTTGTAAAGGGAAGTCATTCTCATAGAAGATCAAATGACTCATGATTTTTACGCCTATAGGCATTCCACAGTGGCAGCAAGGCACAGAGCATCATGCCATAGCCGTATATGTAAGAAGTAGAACACAGCTGACATCTTCTTTTTTCTAAAACTAAAACTATAAAATAAATCTTAAGTAAATAAAAATAAGATAATTCTTAAATAGTTCTAATTAAATAAATAAAATAAATCTTAAGTAAATAAAATAACTTTTCAGTAAATTAAATAACTCTTAAGTAAATTAAAAAAAAATGGTGTCTGCTCCGAAAACCCCCGCATCTGCTTCGATTACAGGCGTGCCTCACTTTGCAAAAGGCCATGGCGAAGGTTCCTACAGGGAGGCGAAGTCAACAAAGGCATTTGTCGTTTCTGGTTCTACATCCGATTCTTCCATGTGTGTTCAAGTGTGTGGCATTCCCGAGCGAAATCCTAAATCTTCACTAGCGGAAATGTTGAGTCTGAAAAATGGCAATGTGGATTTTGTTAAGCATGCAGTGGATGGTTCGCTAGATCCGCGCTAGGATGGCGGAGGCTGCAAGCAAAAAAGCTTCGCCGATGCCCTTGCTGCCCGCCCTTCCTCTCCGCGTAAGGACATTCATGGGCCAGGGCGCTCCCTGGGCTCGGTGTCTACCCGTATATCCCCTACCAAGAGAGAATCAAAGCCTCTTAGGCTTCAAAGCGGGGCCTCTTTGCGTCCTCCATTTGCCGTTCGGCAAGCATCTGCCCCTGAGATCAGTCTAGATGACCTTGTCTGTGACAAAGAAGACTACTTGCAAGATCACGCACTGATTTGTAGATTTACTAAGGTTTGGCCTAAATTATGTGACCTCCATTCATGGATTGAGGCAAACTGGAAGGAATATCTAGAAGATGAAATCAGCATTTACCCGTGTGCGAAAGGGTTTTTTATCCTAGAATTTGAATCTATGGATGACAAGGAAATGGTGTTAAAAACAGGGCCTTGGTTCTTCCAAGGGGATTTTCTATACATGAAAACCTGGTCCCCTTCATTTGATCCACGCATAGTGTCATTTTCATCTACATTTTTATGGGTCCATTTACCTTACCTCCCATTACAGTTTTGGGAAATTGACTGTCTAAAAGCAATTGGCAAGAGCTTGGGGAAATACCATGGTCTCTCCAATGAAACAGTCAACTATGAAAATTCGATTTTTGCTCGCTTATGTGTAGAAATGGATGTTTCAAATGGCCTCCCAGCAGAAATCTTTCTCAAAGTTGGAAAAAGAAGGTGGCGCCAACCGATAGATTATGAAAAGATTGCATTCAGGTGTCGAATTTGCTTTGCTACCGAACATGTCACTGCACAATGCGGTAAAAGACATTTTGGGGAGAATGCCAATGCTGCCCCAAACAGCACCCCTCATGGTGGGTTGGGGCTGAATCCAGACATTATGCTGTTTCACCTTCTATAAAGAATGCTAGTGCCTTCACTCCTGCACTACAGAAAACTGCTCCGGCTCTGGTCCCCTCCCACTCAGCTGTGGAAGACTACTATGTTCAGGTGCCTAAGCCTGATTCAAAGCAAGACGATGTTGGCATTACTTCTCCATCTTTGGAGGTCTCCAATTTTGTCTCTTCTTCGCTTTCGATGGCTACTACGGTGGATTACAACCCTAGTTCTTCCTTGTTGGTGGATTCGTGCTTGGGTCAGCATCCTTCCTCGGATGACCAACAGGCTTGGACAGAGGTGAAGAAAAAGAAATCTCCACCTTCAAAACAAAAACATCCAATGTCCCTAAGATCCTCAAAGAAAGAAGGAATTTTGGAGGTATAATTTGTGGTCACACCCATTTTTGGGTTGTTGCATATTAGGCTAGAAGGAAAGTTTTTATTTGTGTCGGTGCACCCCTAGTGGATAAGGCATTCATTTTTTTAACGTATTTTTCGAGAGTTGTCCCCTTGACAGCACTTACCTATAAAAAAATAAAAAAAATAAAAACTCTTAAGTAAATAAAAACTGTCGCAAGGCTTGAGTTCATGTTCGTGTTCGACAACAATAAAATTCAGATGAAGTTCAACAAGGGAAAAAAATGGAAAAAGAATTGTGGCCTTATATAAATTTGAATTTAAAAAAGAATAATAATAAAGGCATAAAAATAAAACAATATAATGGTAATTTTGAATACATTACAATAAATTTTAAAAAATTATATTATTATAATATAAATGTGTCTAAAAATTTTATTTAAATTTTAATATATTTATTATTGAATACAAAACAAAATTAAAAAAAAAATCCAATTATTTAAAACAAAAAGAAAAATAAATAAGCAAAGTAAAATGTATAGCAAGGAAAAAGTTGAAGTAATAAGAAAAGATGCTTAATTAATGAAAAGCAAAAGAATAAGATTACCATAATAGGGAAAAATAGTTTAAAGTCTTTTTACCACGGATTAATGTGGATTGTAAGTCACAAGGTGACAATTTAAGTATAGACCAATTTAAAAGAAAAAATACATAACTGAATTGAAGTCCATGGAGAAATAAAAGCGTAAGAGTAACTTTATTACATTTCACGAGAAGAAAAAGTGACGATTGTATGAAAAAAAGTACGCGAATTAATTCATTCCTTGAGTTTTATAAAAGAAAAAGACACTCAAACAAATCAATTGAGATGGCCTAGAAGCAAAAGCATATGGCGCTCAGACAAATTGATTGTACACTGCCTGCAACTGGTGATTAAAGAAACAGCGCATGCATATCAGATTTGAGACTCGGTGTTTTTCTAATATATTTTAATAAAAAAACTTATGCCCTATTCCATACGAATTTTTTGGGCGAACTAGAACAATTTTTTAGGTTTTCTTTTAAAGTTCGCCAAATTTCAAACTTCATGGCCGAAATTCAGCTAACTTCATGGCCAAAATTTGGCAAACCCTATGACTTAGAATAAAAATAGCTCTTCAAATAAAAATAAACAAAACAATGTAAATAAAATGAAATATTTCTTAAAATAGTTCTAAAGTAAAATAAAATAACTAATATCACTCAGCATTTTTTAGATAGATGTATTTAAGATATCTATACTAGCTTATTTATAATCAAAATTATATTTGTCCACAAATGTCCAAAGGAAGTTAGTCTGAACCACTAAAACAAGTTTAGGAATAACAGCCATCCAAAAAATGGAAAACTCCTCTAGCAAAATAAAAGAAACAAAGAAATCAAGTTTGATAAGCACAGGGAGTATAAAAGGCCTGCAATATATGCCACAACCAATATATAAGAGCAAAAGATGGTTTGCTTCATGGTACATCCAGATGCAAAAAGGAACTACCCTTTCTTGTTTTCTGAAGTAACAACTGTGGAGTTATCACCAAGTGCCTGCTAAAATCATCTTATAGAGAATTGCCTTGACTAATAGGGTCCCTAAGGATCACTGATATTGAAAGACATATCTCCGAACTGTGGGGCGCACGTCTGTTTCCCAGATGCATCTCCTGTATAGTAGATAAGTTTGAGGATAATAGGAGACACCCCCAAACATCTACCACATTTCTGAGACCTCTTGGTGTTTCCAGAAGATGCCTCTCAAAAAAAGGGATACCTGCAGGAATCAGAATACATCTCCTGCATGTTCCATACAAAACTAAACATTGCAGAAAACCCGTAAGAGTCCAATTTATAAACCCTAATTTTGTCTTGGAACCAACAAAGCAGTAGAAAAGTCCCCAAACCATCTAATTTGGATCATTTTTCTCCAGTGTTTAGTTTTCTCCGCTTACTTGCTCAGCCTACAGCATTCTTCACCCTCTACTATCAGTCAATACACAACAATTTAGCAGAGTTTTAGCATCATCATGGTTCAGGAATTTTAGCAAAGGTGTCAACAGGGATATGAGTTTGAAATTTAAAACATTCAACAACAGCCTGCAGGCTTTCAACATCTTTAATGTAGTATAAACAAATTTGCAGACTTAGTCTACTGTTTCCTATTTCCAGATATTTACATTTTTGTAAGGATTTACAAAGAATAGATTCATTTCTCATTTGAATTTTGCATCCCTGATTTTCTGTAAAAGTCTAAAATGGATGTTATATCATTGACCTTAAGTTTCCAGGATGGTATTAGAAGATTTTTTTTAAAATGCTAGTGATTTGTTTCAGAATCTCAATTTGCAATTTCAGACTAAGTCTATGGGACAGCTGCTTTGCATCTGTTTAGAGAGATGGCTTTGAGTTTACCTGCAGATTTTTTGCAAAAGAACAAACAAAATCTGAGAATATCTGGGAGGTAAAGATGCCCTGCACTATCTGTGGATAAATATGAAAGGAAAGTCAAGGGTCTAAGGGCACCAGCATGATATATGTGAAGAACAAATTGCTTACAGTATAATGGGAGTTATACAAGGGTGAAGCCTAATCAATAAAACAAGCAAATCAAAAGGTGGAAACTTGGACCAATGAAGAACAGATGTTGCACACTGTGAGGAAGCAAGATGGAAATGACGAAAAACTACACCCATTAGATCTCGTGTTTTGGATGGACCTTCAAATCCAATTAAAAGCCAAGCAGCATACAACTCAGCAACCCAAATTGAATTAACCTTTGCCATGAAAAATCTTAACCAACGTCTCTAGAGGAAATTTGCAGTAAAAAGAATTACCAAAGCCCTATTGCTAACACGTTTGAGCCAGGCCTCTTAATGTAAATAATGTGTGAATCTTAAAATTCACCTCTTTATTGAAGCCAAACCATATCATCTCTATCATCTCTGACAGTAGATTGCACAGTACCTGAAACTTCAGGATTATCAAAATTAGACAGGTATCCATCAAAACCTCTACTGCAGACTCGTTTGATGTCAAAGGTAAAAATGAGTTGATCTTGCTATTAAAAGGTAATTTTTATGCAAACGAGATTCTATTCAATATCTGTTCCCTTGATGATGGACCTGTTATGCATAAACCACCCTAAAATCTGAGAATCAGAAATTTCCTACTTGATAAGATGTCCTGCTGTAGAAGGCTATGTCACCATTCAAGATTGTATGGTGTATAGAAGGGTGCAGTATTTTGATGGGCAAATGGCCTCACACATGTCCACTTCAGGAAAAAAATGTATCTTCTACAGCAGGCACTTGTTCATTAAAGGGTATTCAATTGTTTAAAGCACTTGTAAATAGCACGTATTCCTCACATATGTTTTAATAGTAGTCTTGGAGTAAACATTTATATCATAAAACTTAAAGCATTCTTAGCTGAAGGATCAGACGCATCAAAGAGTGCAGAGGACTTAAAGCATTCTTAGCTGAAGGATCAGACGCATCAAAGAGTGCAGAGGCCTTAAAGCATTCTTAGCTGAAGGATCAGACGCATCAAAGAGTGCAGAGGCCTTAAAGTAGTAAACGATGAAAACTTTAATGTACAGAATTGTTGAAAATTTTATCTAACATTTGGAATGTAAAATCTGCATCTAGAATATTGAGTCTTTCAAGCATTAGGAGGTGCCTGGAAAGAACTTTGGAATATTCACTAGATGAAGCATATCAAGCAAAGTTTCACAAATAGTCTTTGCTGAAGGATTTCAAAAATAGTAGTACTAAAGGAGAAATTTAAATAATAACATTTCTTTAAGCTAAAATTATTGAATTTGTTAGCTCCAATAGGAACTTCTGCACAGGTTCAGTGTAAATGTGCGGGGAAAAGTTCAAGTGGTTTGAGTAAGTCTATTTTGTATTTCACTTTGGTGATTGAAGTGAAAGTCTTTTATTTAGCTAAATAAGTCTTATAAAGTGTAGATAATCACTAATGACTTAGATTTTATCTTCCAAGTCATTTCCTGCATTAGATAAGATTCCTATTTTGGAAGATTAGATTTTTAGCTGAATTAGTATAAAGATAGGAGCAAGATAGAAGACTGTAAGCATTTCACTTACATTGTCTATTGAAGGACTGAAAGACTAAGTTTTCCAAAGGACTGGAAAATTAAAAAACTAAACGTAAGATACAGTTAGTTTCTGTGCAACTGTGAGTTATATCAATTGTCAAGGTTTCCTTGTAAATTTTTCTAAGGAATGAAAAACAAGTTATAAGGACTAATTAACTATGTATGCTTCCAATTTTTTTCATTTCTACACTTTTGAATTCCAATGACTTGTGTGATGAATTCAATGTTTTCAAAGCATTAGGTAATTAGTCTTCGTGATTGGAATTTAACATGTTATCAAAGCCTCATTGAAGTAGCAAGGAAAAATTTCCAGGTTATTTTCGTGAGGAAAATCGCAACCATTTTAATGTTAAAAATCAAAAGGAAACTTGTGTAGAGTTTTGTGAAGAAATTGCACAACCAAGGAGAGGAAGAAATTGCAGATTTTTTTGTGAATGAAAACAGCGATTTTTTTCCTAAGTGAAATTGTGAGCAAAATCGCATCTGATTTTCGTGAGGAAAAGTGCGACCAAATAGTTTGAAAATTGCGGGCTGGAGATTGTCTGAAATCACAAAAAAAATTTAAAGGTTAAAAATTTTGAGTTAATTTTTGAAAAATCATAGGGTTTCTATGACTGCGGACAAGGTTTTCTATTGACGGATTTTCAGTTTTATGCAAAGACTTTTACGCCATTTTTTTTCTTTGAAGAAATTTTCCAGCAGCTAGGGTAGCCGCAACTAGGGTAGAAGGAGGTGGCAACATTTGCTAGGGCAGCAAACCAGGTTTTTTATTTCAGGAGGTTTTCTAAATACACAAAATTTTCTAGCAGCTAGGTTTTGCTAGGGAGTGACAAACTAAGGTTTTTTAGCATTGGCTAGAGCAGCTAGTAGCTACGGTTTCAACAAATTCATAACCTAGATTTTGAAACAAGAATGGAAACAAACATCAAGGGTAAAGGAAAGAGTAAGGAAGCATCCTCACAGCCAGGGAAAAACGGACTTGACTAAAATCAAGTGTTTTAGTTGTCATATGTTTGTTCATTATGCATCAGAATGTCCAGACAAGAAGAACCAAGGAAAGCAGCAACGGGAGGAGGTAATAATCTTTGCAAAAACTCAGATGGACGAATTTGCTACCAAGTTTGAGAGGGAGTTCTCTATGGTTTCTTACATTTCGAGGAATGATTGGTATGTGGATAGTGGGGCTTCTAGGTATATGACATCAGTCAAGGGATATTTTACCAATTTCAGGAAACATAATTTTGGAGTTCAGATTGAACTTGGTAATGGTGCCAAGTATTCAATAGAAGGAGTTGGTACTATTCCCTTTCAACTTTAGTCAAGTATCTCTTTAGAGGTTGATGAAGTTTTGTTTGTTCCTAGACTCAAGAAGAATTTTCTTTCAGTTTCAATAATGGAGGATAAGGGTTTTACAATTGAATTCAAGGATCAACAAGTTCTTATCAGGCCAATGGGATCTAGCCCAATTACAACATAGGTGATAGGGGTTAGAGAAGCAATCTTTATAGGTTACAAGGTGAACCAGTTCTAGCAACATTGGTGACTAACACCAATGATTTAGAGACTTCCAACTTTTAGGAAGTTGTAGAACAGCAAGTTTGGTAGGATGCCATAGTGGAGCACACCTCTATCATGACAAACAATGTATGGGGCATTGGGCCAAGACCAGAAGGGAAGTCAATTGTGAGTTCCAGGTGGCTCTATAAAATCAAGCATGTTGCAGATGGCAGCGTTGAAGAGTACAAAGCGAGGTTTGTGACGAGAGGGTTCTCCCAAAAGGAGGGAGTGGAATATGCAGAGACTTTTGCTCTAGTCACCAAATACACTTCCATTAGAATAGTTATTTCGTTAGATTCAGTCAAGGCAGGAAAATACATCAGATGGATGTTAAGGCAGCTTTTCTTAATGATCTCATTAAAGAAAAAGTGCATATAGAACAGCCTCAAGGCTTTGAGATAAATGAGAAGGAATCCCATGCTTGTAGGCTTAAGAAAGCCTTGTATGGACTCAAATAGGAACCCAGGGCATGCTATTCGATGATAGATGAATATGTGCTAAGTGTGGGCTTCATCAAACGTCAAGCAGATTCTAATCTTTATTACATAGTTGTTGGATCTGATCTTCTTATTTTGGTGTGCATAGATTATTTATTCATTACATGTGCAAAGAAGCTCATTGGAAGGTGCGCGACAGATTTATCTATTGAGTTTGAGATGAAGGACATTGGCCTAAATGCATTACTTTTTGAGGTTAGAGGTTTGGCAAAGACCAGGAGAGATTTTCCTTGGGCATAGTATGTAGTTGAGATCCTACAGTGATTTTAGATGGAGGATCGTAGACCTTTGGCCACACTTATGATCGCTAATCTGAAGTGTGTAACATCTTCAAATTTGGAGGTGATTGATCCCACATGGTACAGGCAACTGATATGTCCCTTTTATGTATTTGGTCAACACTAAACTAGATTTATGTTGTGCAATGAACACCTTGAAAATCAGTTCATGGTGGAGCCCAGGCAAGAGCATTGGGTAGCAGCAAAACATGTGCTCAAATATTTGAAGTGCATAGTGGAGTATGGGCTAAGATATCTTAGAGATAGTAAAGTGAAGTTGCAGGGATATCCAGACTTTGATTGGGTAGGTAGTGAAACAGATAGAAAGAGCACCTCAGGGTGTTGCTTCAGCTGGGGTTTACGAATGGTATCCTGGTTCAGCAAGAAGCAAACTTCAGTGGCAATAAGCACAACAGAGGCAAAGTATATGGCAGCTCATATCGCTAGCTGTGAGGCCATTTGGCTTCACAAGTTACTTGCAGGGTTGTTTGATCAAGAGTTGGATCCCACGGTGATTTATTGTGATAACCAGAGTTGTGTTAAACTCTCGAAGAATCTAGTGTTTCATGACAAGTCCAAGCACATAGAGATCAGATATCACTTCATCCGAGACAAGGTCCATAAGGGAACAATTAAGCTCCAGTACATTTCCATAGATCAACAAGTAGTTGATATTCTAATCAAGCCATTTAAGTTTGAAGTCTTCAAAGACAAACTTGGATTGGTGCAGAATTCCTTCCTCTCTTATAGAGAATGTTGAGTTTTTTTGCTCGGATAAAAACCTCCACACAGATTCAATGTGAAAGTGCAAGGAAAAGTTCAAGTGGTTCAAGTTAGTCTATTTTGTATTTCACTTTAGTGATTAAAGTGGAAGTCTTTTATTTAGCTAATAAAGTGTAGATAATCACTAATGATTTAGACTTATCTTCCAAGTCAGCTCCCGCATGAGATAAGATTGCTATTTTGGAAGATTAGATTTTAAGCTAAATTAGTATAAAGATAGGAGCAAGATAGAAGACTACAAGCATTTTATTCACATTGTCTTTCTAAGGATTAATCTATGTTCCACCAAATTTTCGGGATGAGGATGGTAGGGAATGAGGGGACAAGTTTCAGGGACAAATTTTTTGGAGGCCATTTTAGGGGACGATAGGAGACACTATTAAAAAAATAGGGAATTTTTAAAAATATAGGGAAATTAAATTTCAAATATTCATATAGTAACATTGATATGGTATTCATCATATACATTATAGATCTTTATACATAACATTTACAAAAAAATGCCCAAAGGCTGCAAGTTCCAACTACAAAATGACAAAAACATAGAAAATATGCTGCTACCCCTAAACTTGCAAAGAACTTGTGCAACCAATGAGCCTATCTCCATTGTCTCAAAATTGTAGTGGTTGACAAAAGAGACAATTAGTTCTTGGCTTTGTATTGAGATTGGAAAGGAGACTGCCTCAATAAGACTGAAACCTTTGCTGTTATATGTCGCAAACCTGCAATTTTGTGACTGCAAAAACAACTAAAAACTGTTGTTTTCAGTGATATGAAATCACTATCTTGGGATTGAAACATCACCTTGAGAGATACAAATGGAGCTTGAAATCTTAGGTGTGGTTTTCCATAATTTTATCTTAAAAACCCTGCTATTTTACCAATTGAAATGGCTGAAAACTGCTTTCAAAACTTGCAAAGTCAACCCTGACAACATGTGACTGTCATACACCATAACAGAGCTTGAAAATCTGGTGTTTTGTAGACCAAAATCTCTCATTTAGTGTTGAGAGTGGTGTGGGAAACCACAAAAGAACAATAAAATATTTTCAAAAATATTTTGAGCATTGTTTACAAAAGAAATTGAGTGTAATTGAAAGTGATGGCTAGCTGTCCACAGGACGGTCAAGAGATGTCATTGATGTTCCCAAGAAGTCCCTATGTTTCTGGGATGTTTTTGGGACATTAGGGCCAAATTTGTTTGTTTGGAGACAATGGGGGGCACATTTCCAAGGCATCCCTAAGTCCTCGAAATGTCCCTGGTAAGGGGACATGTCAAAAAATGGTAGGGGCATCCCCTAGGAACATAGATTGAAAGACCAAGTTTTCTGCAGGCCTAGAAAATTGAATGTAAGATACAATTGATTTCCATGCAATTGTGAGTTTTATCGGTTGTGGAGGTTTCCTTGAATGTTTTTCAAAGGAATGAAAAACAAGTTATGAGGAGTAATTATCTATGTATGCTCCCATTTTCTCATTTCCACAATTTTACATTTCAATGATTTGTGTGATTAATTCAATGTTTTCAAAGCATTAGGTAATTAGTCATCATGATTGGAATTTTAGCAAAAACGCCGTCTTTAAGTATGTGCCATGCAAAAATTACATAAAACAAAAACTTACTTGAGAAGTGTTTACCTAACATTTTAAAATGTAAAATCTACATGTATAATATAACATCTACATGTATAATATAACATCTTTAAAATTCTCATTGATACAAGTACATAATTTTGGAATATTTTCATGAAGCATTTCATGTTCACAAGTTTTACCAATGCATATTTTTTTAATCACTCATGACCGAAACTTTTGAGAGACATAAAATTTAAAGTACCGGTAAACATATCCATGAGGTAATGACCTTTTACTGTGAGCATGTCATTCATTTAAGGGGGTCACAAGTTCAATTCCCTCTAATGAACATTGTGATAAAATTTATAATTGATACAGTTATTTACCATCCACAGTAATTAAAAGGGCTTTGCCATCCACGCTTATTTACCATCCACGCTTATAAAATTTATTTACAGAGCAATATTCTTAAAGAATTGGTAGCTGAGGCATCTGCCATCCAAAGGTTAAGTAGTATCTGGATTTTAAATGTAAATTCTTTAAAGCATATGCGATGCAAGTACAAAGTTTAGAATAGTTGTTGGATGAAGCATTTCAATTCAGGAAGTTTTTCAATGTAATTTTTCCAAAGCAGTTCAGATGCAATGGGATAAATGAAATCTGCATCTAGAATGTAAAGTCTTTATAGCATTTTTGGATGCAAATGCAGGATTTTGGAATATTTGATGGATGAAGCATTTCAATTTAGCCAGTTGTAGCATATAATTTTTCCCAGCTATTCTTGATGCTAAGGTTTTAAGAATAATCTGATAATATAATATTAAGGTTTTTAAAACATTCTTATATGCACGCAGAGTTTTGAAATTTTTGCTGGATGAAGCATTTCATTCGAGCAAGTTCTAGTGTGTATTTTTTCTCAAGCATTCTTGATGGAAAGGGGTAAGTAAAATATGTATTTAGTTTCAAAGTGCAGTTTTTGTAAAATATTCTTAGATGTATGCATTTTTTGGAATATTTTATGGATGAAGTGTTTCAATTCAGCAAGTTGCACCATGTACTTACTCTTTCTCAAACATTTAGGATGCAAGGGGTCAAGTAAATTCTCCATCTAGAATATAAGGTACTTATAGAAATTTTAGATGCAAGTAAAGAATCTTGGAATGCATGCCGATTGAAGCATTTAAGTTCAGCAAGTTTTACTGTGTAATTTTTCTTAAGCATCCTCAATGCAAAAGTTTACGTAACTGCATCCAGGATGTAAAATATCTAAAGAATTCTTATATCTAGAAAAGAATTATACAATATTGACTAGACAAATCATTTTTATTCATCAAGTTTTATGATGTAATTTTTCTAAAAGAATTGTTGATACAGAGGGTGAAGTTAAATCTGGATCTGGATTATGAAGTCTTTAAAACATACTTAGATGCAAGTTATGATGTAAATTTTCCAATTTTTTCTTGAAGAAAAGTGTTAAGGAACATCTGCATCTAGAACGTATGGTATTTATAGCATTCTTCTATGCAAGTGCAGAATTTTTTAATTGTTTGCTGGATGAAACGTTTCCAGTCAGCAAGATTTAGCATATATTTTTTCCAAAGCATTCTCAATGCAAAGTGTTAAATAAAATCTGCACCTAGAATTTAAGTTATTAAACACATTCTTAGATAACAGTCTACAATTTTGGAATATTTACTGATTGAGCATTTCAAATCGGCAAGTTTACTTTTTAATTTTTTCCAAAGGATTCACGATGCAGGGTTAGTAAAATTTGCATCTATAATCTAGAGTCCTTAAAGCCAAGCCTTCAGAGGTGCAATTACAAAACTATGAGAAATTTACTGGAAGCATTCAAATTCACTAAGCTTTACAATATTATTTTCCATAAGCATTATTGATTCCAAGTGGCAAGGATTGTGTGAATTTTAAAAATCCACATCTAAAGTATAAATTCTTTTAATCATTCTTAAGTGCAAGTAAGCAATTGTGGTATATTTTCTGGGTGAAACATTTCAGGAAAAATAAGTTTAACTGGGCATATTTTTTGAAGCAGTCTTCGAGAAAATACTTTAAATTATATAAATGACAAAATTAAAGCATTGGTCAAAGAAAACTTCAAAGAACTCCAGGCTGAGATATCATCTATGAGTTGTGGATTACTCCACCGACAGTGGCACCCTTTTGCCTTGAAATCCTGAAGTTAATTCTACACCGAAACTCCTTGAGGAGGAAAAACTTGCAAAAGTATAGGAATTTCTAGCCAGAAAACAACAATAGAAGCCTACGCTCAATTATGCGTCGTCGCAAATTGATTCTCTGCCTATGCAGTTAGAATTTGCATGCTAGTGCAGCTTTGGCTTTGTGTTTCTACAAACATCATCTAATAATCATGGATTGTAGCGTGGCGTCCGAGTTAAGTACATCATATAGAGGTTTGAACCTATTCCTGCCCTCATTAAAGAGGGGAGACACAAAAGCATGTGAATTTCTCATCAAAATTAACGATGGAAATTCCTATAATCGAGAAGGGAATGAATTGATTTGCTCTCTGTGAACTTCACACTCCGCATTGTAATGCAACCTTACCGTTGAATTTTCCTTTGGCTTTGTAGTTCCATAGACTATTAGTATGGCACAGCCTTGGCTTTGGCTTGCCCTGGACAATTATGTACTCTTGGGTTATGCGTTTCCATAGACTACTATGTTATTGTGAGAAATTAGTAAAGACATCTAAAGAAGCAACTTACTTGACAATCAGCCATCCGATGAAGGAAAGCCCGAAAAAACACAGCAGGAATTTGCCAGGAGAGACCTCCATGGCAGCCCGTAAGCCTCCTCTCAGCCTGCCAGGGCGGTTGACAGAGCTCATCCAGCTCATTCGCCACGTCTACACCCAAAATGAGAAAACGAAAAATAATCAAACTAGATCAACAATAGGAATCTTCAGTTCTGCAATTGTCTTCCTCTTGCCCCTTTATTTCAGCTGAGATCCCAGATAAATAATAACTCCAGCCCTCCATAGAACCTTTTTGTTTGTTTGCTCGGGCACCCGGATCGATCACGAGACGTACCACTAATGTGTATAATGTGATATATCGTACCGATCGATCCAGACGAGAGGAGAAGAGGAGAGAGAAAGAACAAGAAATGCCATGATTACCATGGTTTATGTAGTTAATAAACTCGGCATGCCCGTCGCATCTCCATTCCACGGGATTAGCGGCCAAAAAAGGCTGTTCCCGCAGTAGAATTAATTCTAACGGCCGTACGTTTGAGATCGGACCACGGGTAAATGCGAGTCAGAGAGAATCTTTT
>VDFB02307016.1:0-41848 GCA_007258455.2 Sequoia sempervirens | reverse complement strand
ATGGGTCAAAATGTACCAGTGTGGTTTCATTGAAGAGGAAGTTTATGTTGAGAAGCCAGAAGGATATAAAATTGTAGGTCATGAAGGCAAAGTATACAAGCTGAAAAAGGTGCACTATGGACTCAAGCAAGCTCCAAGAGCATGGTATAGTCAAATTGATTCTTATTTAATTAAGAATGGTTTCAGTAGGTGTAGCAGTGAGCCTAATTTATATATCAAGATAGATGAAGAAGGTAAAATGTTGATAGTTTTTTTTTATATAGATGATTTTATCTTTATGGGAGACCTTTCTAAATCTCTTTAAGGAAGCTATGATGAAAGAGTTTGAGATAACTGATCTTGGTCTTATGAAATATTTTTTGGGAATAGAAGTTAAGCAATCAATAGATGGTATTTTTATTTCTTAGTCAAAATATGCAAGTGATGTGTTGAAAATATTTAATATGTTGAATTGCAAATCAGCTCCTACTCGAGTTGTGACAGGACTGAATTTAAGCAAGGAAGATGATGGTTCACTAGTTGATCATAAACTGTTTAAAAGGATGGTTGGTAGTCTCATGTACTTGGCTGCCACAAGACCTGACATCATGTATGGTGTAAGTCTTATCTCAAGGTTCATGGAGTCTCCAAAAGACTCTCATTGGCAAGCTGAAAAAAGGATTCTGAGGTACGTATGTGGAACAAAGAACTATGGAATTCTATATTCAGTTGTAGATGATTTCAAACTCATTGGATACATGGAAATCAATTGTGCTTGTAGCATAGATGATAGAAAAAGTACTTCTGGTTATGCCTTTAATTTTGGATCAGGGGTTGTATCATGGGCTTCAAAGAAACAGCCTATTGTTACACTTTCTTCAGTAGAAGCGGAGTATGTTGTAGCCACAACCATATGGATGAGAAGAATGTTAGCTGAGTTGATGCATAAACAAGATGAAGCAACTAAGATTTACTGTGATAATAACTCAGCCATTGAATTGTCTAAAAATCATATTTTTCATAAAAGAAGCAAGCACATAGACACTAGATACCATTTTATAAGAGGGTTAGTGAATAACAAAGAAGTATGTTTAGAGTTTTGTAGATTAGAAGATCAATTTGCTAATATTTTCACTAAACCATTGGCAAGAGATACATTTGAATACTTGAGAATTTGTTTGGGTGTTTGTTCTGAAGATGAATGCGTTAGAAATTTATATGCTAGTGCGGATGATCCAGAACTTGAAATGAAGATGCTCTGGAACTTGCAGTAAGATGCTCCAGAACTTTTTGAACATAATCTAGGAACAGAAGGAAGATGCTCCAGAACTTGAAGATGATGTTTAATAACTTAAAGTCAAATGCTCCGGAACTTGAAGGTAGACTAAAGATGAATGCGCCAAAACTTGGTTAGAAGTATATTGGGAATGAAGGAAGATGCTCTAGAAGTTTTTGAGCAGATTGTCAGCTAGTTGAGATTAAGGGGAGTGTTAGAGATATCTAATCTCAACTATTCCCTCAAGCTAAGGATGCGTACCTGCTTTTAAGGCAATTTAATGGGAATGCTTTTTGGAAAAGATTTGGATTAATGTGCATTAACTGCTTATTTACTCTCACACACTTTGTGGGTAGTAAAAATATTAATATTTTAATTCTCCTTAGCTATCCACTGTAGCTTTTTGGTTTTAATCCCTTTTTGTGGTCATTTTACATATTGTATGAAGAAGGAAAGAGAGCAACATAGCTCTGCATTTGTGAACATGGTTTAAAGAATAATAGGGCATTGAAGCTCTTCATATTACTAAATATATATAAATCAGATTGCTATCTATTTTCTACTGTGTATTTTTTGTGTCTTTTATTGCTACATGTAAATCTAAGTTTGCTTTGTTCTCTAATTTGCTGCTCTATTTTTATCTACTCCTTTGCCCCTTGGCCCACATCAAGGGGATTTGAAACTTTGACCACTCTTAAAGCTAACAGATCCTGTGGTTACAATTAGTTATTTGAAAAGAAAACATGGAGACGTGTTTCTATCCAGACAAAAAAAAAATGATTTGAAGAAATACGAAATACCCATAGTTAGAATGAAAGGAAAACACCACCCTTGAAAAACGAAAAGAAATAGTATTAATTGCAAAATGAAAGTTAACAAAATCATCCTAGGGAAAGAACTACTTGCCTTCAGCTCACTCAATTTTATGTTGTCCTTCAAACTACATTTAATGTAAGTTAAATGAGAGAGCTTTGATATATCCATTGGCAGATTAGACCCTTCCTCATCTTGAAGAAATCTTAGCTCATCAAAGTTCTTAGTGCATTTTTCTTTCACAAGAGTCCATTTTCCCATAGAAAATACTCTCAAAGACCCACTCATTGCATCTAGCACCTCTACAGATACATGAATTGGATCTTACAATGACTTAGATTGTGTCAACCACACACCTTTTATTTGAGGAAGAAGCTATTAATATTAAAAACACCTTGTTAAAACAAATTCAGCAAGACAGCTAAAGCTTACAAAATCTAATTCCTTAATTTTTAAATATTTAGTTTCTCATACCTTTTCATTCACAAGGCTTTCAGGAGTTTTGAAGCGATTGTCCTTTGATTTAGTGTGTCCAACACTCAGAAGAAGATCATGGATAGATATCTCGGTAATTATTTCACCTTGGGATCTTCATATTTTTCTTTTAATCAGGGCTCCCTCTTCTAAGCATTCTATTTCTTCCTCTCCAACAATGCATGCACTTCCTCTCAGTCCCACTTCCTTCCATAGAATTATGAACAAATGTTAAGAAATACATCCTGGGAACTTGATTCAAGCTGATCATATGCAAGCATAATTCTTCTTTCATCGAATCTATCCTCCTTATCACCGCTGAAAGGCTCTCCATTTTCTATCCATTTAAGTACTCTTTCATAAGCTTCATCTTTATTCTTTCTCCTATGCAAAAAGCTTCCCATGACCTCTAAGAACAGAGGAATGCTACTGCATTTTTGGGCAATCACCTTTACCTCGGGTCTTTCCTCAAAAAGGGATTTTGTGTCTCTTCTTGGATCACTTTTTCTCTATAAGAGTTGAATGGCTACATCAAGAGGAAGAGGTTGAGGAAGAGGTTCTATGGGATAAAATTCATGTTTAATCTCACAATCCTCTATCACAAAGCAACCGTAGTTTCTTAGGATTTGTTATCTCTCTTGGTAGAAGCTATCAAAGAGGTTCTTTGAACAAGACGTTGTCGATGAATAGGAATATGGATTCCTTTTCCATAGTTTCTTTCAACCTCTACCGTCCACTCTCCCACTCTCTTACACAAATTTCTTTATTTCCAGTCAAATCCTCAAGAATAAAGGATTGCAATTCTTTCACATTGGGATTTTCTTCCAAGTTTTGGATGAGAGTAATCTTAGAATATTTCCACCCATTGAGTTTGTCTCTCAAGGAATGATAGACTGCATCTACCAATGTTGTCTTACTGGATCCACCAAGTCCATGTGCAATCACTACTATAGAAGGTGTATAACTTCTATATAAGGTGTATCATTTTCCCATTGGAGGAGTTTCACAACTTCATTGATCTATTGTTGTATGCCAACTGCTAGATATTTTAAAAGTAAGAAAGAAATGTTAGAAAATATTCCAAAGCATGTTGTTAAAATGAAACAACCCTTTATTAAGCGAGTTGATGTACTTTACCTCCATATTTGACAGAGGGAATATGTGGCTGGTTGCATAGTTGGATGTTGATAGAGGGAACATAGGGCTGATTGTAGATGGGACTATTGTCCAACATAGATAAGATTTGGTCACCTATAGACAAACCTTGGACACCTATTTGTAGGTTAAGGCTTCTTGACACCTCTTCCACTTTTAAACGAAGTAGTTTAAGGTGATCACTATCTTTTGGAGCTTTGAAAAACCTATGGATAACATTAATAAAAATGAATAAATAATGTAATATTATCCTAACACAATATTTTGAGATAATGTATTTTATTTAGAAAAAAAGTTATCCATGAATATTTTTTTTAGAAATAAATTTATTTGATGAAAATAATGGGACAAAGGAATTAGATATATTATGTATTATGATCATAGTATAATTTTCAAATTGAAAAATATATGAATTTATTTGGAAATAATGTTGAATAAGAAAGAGCTAACAAAATTAATGTGCAAAACAAATTAAGGAATAAACATGCAGTAACATAAAGACACAAAACACAAAATTTATTATGGTTCATCAATTGGCTACATCCACTTTAAAGCAAAGGAACACTCTTATTATTATCTCTATTTTGTACAATACATTCATCAACAATTAATACTCCCAATTGATATTTTCATGATTACATTATCCATAAGAAGATATGCCTTCGAAGAATAATGTGAAGAGTCACCAAATTGGAGGAAAAACAAATGTGACCATTGGGATTCATATGCAACATTCTCCCACTTGAAACCCAACCACTACTGCAAATGTTTAGAGATATTCCCCCACTTCAGACCTATTGCCAAAGTTTGATAATTCAGAGAGAAGTCTTACGAAACTCAAACTTCTCCCTTGGTAATGTCTTGTCAATGCATCATCTAGATTCACCTTTGTATAAATATTTTTAATTTACAGCTTGCCCTCTTCAATCACACTCTGGATAAAAGTGATACCATAGCTCCATATGCTTGGTTCGATTATGAAATGCCACATTCTTTTCCAAGTGAATAGCATTGTTGCTATCACAAAAGAGAGTGAACACTTGTTGTTTGAATCCCAACTCATCTAACAATCCTTACAACCAAATCATCTACTTTGCACCTTTAGTGAGAGAAATGCACTCAACCTCAGTAGTACAAATGGCAACCACTTGTTGCAATCTAGAGACCTAGTTGATGATTGCCCCAAAAAATGTGAAAGCATAACCTATTGTTGACCTTCATTTGTTCAAATCACCAACTATATAAGAATCAACGTAACCTTAATGCTATGCATCTCTCCCTCCAAAACAAAAATAATGATTGAAAGTTCCTTTTAAGTACCTCAATGTCCACATAACGACATCCTAATGAGATTTACTAGATTACTTATGAATCTGCTTAGTACTCCCACTTCATGGGAAATGTTGGGACAAGTATACACTATAACATACATAAGACTCCCAACAATTGATGAATATGGAATGTATTTCATAGATTCTTGGTCTTCTTGTGTTTTTGGACACATTGCAGAGGATAAACAAAAGTGATCGGCAAGTGGGGTGCTTACAAGCTTAGCATCTTTCATGTTGAATCTATCCAAAACTTTTTCAATATACTTCTCTGGTGGCAATTTGATTTCTATCTTCCATCTATCTCAAATTATGGTCATACCAAGTATCCTCTTTACTACCCCTATGTCCTTCATTGCAAACTTGTCAGCAAAAAGTTTCTTAAAAGCACGAATAACTCTTCTTCTAGTGCTAGTTACTAGCATATCATTGGCATAAAGAAACAATAAAACAAACTCACCATTGTCCAACACCAAGTGTAGTAGACACATAGATCAGATTCATAGCATGTAAAATGTTGCTCAATATCGAAGGAGTCAAACTTGAGGTACCACTACCTCGAGGCTTGTTTGAGCCCATACAAACTTTTCTTCAATCTACAAAACAAATCTTCCTACCTGTTATGTCCTCGATACCCACCCCTATTTTATTTTTAGCCTAAATGGGTCACCCTCTTTGTTTTTTCTCTTTTCCTTCTTGTTTTTGCCTTGTTTTGTTTTCCCATTTCCCTTTTTCTTACCTTTTATTTTGGTACAAGGAGTGCTTACTCTTTTGAGATTCCTTCTCTTTGATTCATCCCTGGTGGGTTTTGAGTCCCAAATTGGACCTTGGAACATTCATAAAAAGGTCCAGGTCTGGTTTGGTTTCTTGACCCTACCCGTTCTTTGTCTTGTCAAGATTCGAGTCTTGAATCCAACCTTGGACCTTTTCTCAAAAGGTCTAGGTATGGATTTGGTTTTCGATCTCAGTTCCTTTGTGTGTGTTGGGATTCGAGTCTCAAATAGAACCTTCAACCTTTTCTCAAAAGGTTTGGGTCTGATTCGGCTCCCTAATCCCACTTTTTCTCCTTGTCAGGATCAAAGTCAAGATTGGATTTAAAATTTGTAAATTTTGTTATGTATTTCTTTCTTTCTTTCGACCCTACCTTTTTTGCTTTACTATCCTTGATCTGATTGGGAGTGCAATTTCTGACTAGACACCCATGCTCGAGGTCCCAATCTGATGTTCGTTTTGACCCAAAACTTATGCCCATCTACCATATTAATTGAAGCTTAGCTCACACATGAGGGGTAGATTAAAAACATATTTCCAAATGGAATATATCCATAATTTCAATCATTTGATAGGGAGTTCAAGTTGTACGAGTAGAGGAATAAAATTGAGCATTTTAGTGTGTAGATTGAGCATTTTTGTGCAATTTCTTCCTCCTATATTGCATTGAAGGTGGGTTTTACTTGTATTTTATTTTTTATTTGGCTTTTTTCTTTTTTGTTTAATATTTTTCTTTCTTTTTTGGTTTTGTGTGTTTTCCTTTATGTGGGTTTGCATTATTTTTCCTATTTTGGGCTTGTTATATATTGCCTTCATTTGAGGGTTGATTTTCTTGGGTAGTGGATTTAGTTCCCACCCATTTTGCTAGTTGGGGTCTTCAAGCCCAAAGTTCCTTTGGCCTGTAGGTTTCCTAAATATTTTTATGCCCTAGTTCCTTAGGGTTTTTAAAATAAATTTCCCTAGAAAACTTTAAATCAAATTGACCACAAGGGATTCAGAACACCGCACAACCCTTTACCAAAAAGATCCAATTCCATAATCCATTCTTGAACCTGAACTTCAAGTTAAAAATTTACGTAAATAATTGGCTATCAATGATGCACCTTAGTTCTCATGGGATCTTGAATCCCAATCGGACCCTTTGTCTATTGGTCCAAATCTAGGATCTATTTCCAATCCTAATACCCATAATAATCCTTGAAATTATTATCAACAATCCCCATGGAATTTATGGCCCCAAATGTCCTCTCTACCTAAATCTAAAGTTTCTCCCTGATCCCAACCTCCACCAAAGAAAATTTTAAGTTAACTATTTTTCAAGAGCCATCTTTGGTCCTCATAATATTAAGATTCCCAAGGAGACATTTCACCCTTGAGTCCAAGTCCTCCTATCCATCCCGACCCAAAATTTTTGATGAGTACATTATAATTCTATAGTCCATCAAGTTTACATGAACTCAAAGGAACTTGTTATGTTTTGTCTATTTGGGACTCCAAGTCCCAATTAGACCCAAAGGATCAATATCCCAAGTTGAACGAGGTATCCTCTCTCGCTTATTTGCTTGGTTCGATCATAGATCCAAGTCCTGATTAGAACCCCTCATGCTTGGTCCTTTCAGGTTTCCATAACCTAAGCAGATGTCTCATCATTAGAAGCTAGAGTCTGGGTTAGAAGTCTATTTCAGATCCTAGCACCCAAAAAGATTAAATCCTATTGGGATGATGAATCCTGATTAGATTTCATATTAAATGTCGAGATCTTGAATCCACTTCCAACTCTAACTCTCGATAGTTAAGGAAAGATTCCAATCGAGTCTCCAAGTCTTGATTAGACATTTTGACTGATAGTCCTAATCTAGGATTTGTTTTCAATCCTAATTCCTACCAAATGCTTTAAATTACCTGATTTAAAAGGGGTCCCTGTGGGTTTTAAAACCCTGACAAGACATAATTGTAAATTATCTTTCAAGCCAAGTTTTATTCAGCAATTTCTCATGGATTCTTATCTTTCAAGCCAAGTTTTATTCAAAAATTTCTCATGGATTCTTATCTTTCAAGCCAAGTTTTAATCAACGAAATTTGTTTTCTTATTTCTTATGTACCCTAGATGTATGAATCAAGTGGAGAATTCAGTCTTGAGGAGGCACAAAGAGAACCCAAGGCCAAGAAGACCAAAGAAGACCAACTTCCCCTTACAATGAAATATAACTTTCAAGGAGTCCCTGTGGTCACCAAATTCACCTCCAAAGTACATATATCGAATTGGGGCATATTAACATGGAGACCCTCAAGATAGAACCTTTCTTGGTTGATGCCACTCCTAGGAAAAAGAAGATAGTTGCCTCGAGATTAACTAATGTTAAAGCTTTCCCAATAGCAAAAAAATGCTTGGACTTCATCTTGGCAGTAGTGGCAACACATAATCCAATATAAAGGATATGTATTGACCCCTGGGGTATAGAGATTATTGATCTCACTCTGAAAATGATTAGGATGCTATTTGATTTACTTTTGTATCCAAATCTAAGGAAAATAATGAAAGCAAAAGCGATCCAAGAATATGAGAGGGATTCCAATGTTCACCAAAGATAACTCACGAAGAAATGGTTGAAAATGGAAAGGAATTCAATTGTAAAACTTCCTACTAAACTCAAAAGATTAGAATTTTAGTCAAAGGTAGGGGATATCATTACATTGTTGTGCTAAGTATTCAGGAAGGAAGACTCTAGAATGTATGAAAATTAGGTGTTTCACATCATCAATTTCATCCTGAAGGGTGAGATCTTACTAGACTAGGGAAAAAAATTCTCTGATACAATTCATGCCCAATTAACTGTAGTGAAGGACACCAAATAATTTTTTATGTCTTCTTATGTAATATACATTTTTGCTAGAATGCAGAACTTACTTGGATTGAGTAGTAAATGAGTTAGAGGGGAAGGGCGAAGAGAGAATAATATGTGGGAGTATTATACTCAATTACAACACAAAATAATAGAGGGACATTTTAACTGGGTAAATGATGCTTTCTTGTACATATTCATCAATCAACTCATAGGAGATGCAAGATTTAGATTAACAAAGGAAGCTAAATTGCTCTATTTGGTGAATGGGGACAATGGTTCATACAATTCCCCAAATCAACATACATAAATGTTTATGGATACGAAAATGCCCCATTTTTTCTTCTAAGGTGTCATACTAATAAGTTGATTCTGAGTGAATTCTCCAAACAAATGATGGATGTAAAATACCCAATTAACCTTGGTCTCTATTTATGTCCATTAGTTGTAGCTACCAAGATAACTATAGAAAAATTGCAAGTGATTAATATGAAACATTATGTTGAAAGGGATGATTTTGATCCCAAGGGAATGATGAATAATTTTTATGCATTTGTCTTCTTGTGCCATGAACCGAACATTGAAGACTTTAGGGATAACCTATAGGACTAGTTTGAGGTGTAGAATAGAAGTTATGAAAAATTAACGATCGTCCAAATGTGAGACTTCAAGTTTAAAGAAGACATCATAGAAGGATCATTTGATGATGGTCAAACACTTTATCCATTATATGATATACAAAGGATTGCCACCAAAACACTAGATCCTATCAACTGGATGGAGAAAGAAGTCTACTCTATTGATGAGATTTTTGTAATAGTGGTGGATAGGAGCATCTCATGGGAAGAGCTCCAAATAAAGAATTATCGAGGAAAATGAGTATACTCTAGGAAATTAAAGGGAACTAATATTGAAGCTTCCTCAATGATAACCACTAAAGAAGAAAGAGAAGATAATGCCTCAAGCAACTCAAGAAGATGAGCCTACAATGGGAAAGGTACAATAGGCATTCCAAAAGGCCTCAACTATATGCATGGTTGCATCTATTGGCATGGTTTTTGGGATTTGTGTCATGCCCATTTCTCAAGTACGCCCTATAGAAGGGACTATTGTAGTAGATGCTACCACTACTATGCCCAAGGCAACTAGATTTGCAATGGGTATGTGGAAGGAAATCCCAATTGAAGTAGCATAGTCTCCTCCTATCGCATAAACTAAAGAAGTCCTTCTAGAAGAAGAAGGAGAACAAGGTGATAAGGTTGGGGAATCAACTAAATCTCCTAAGGGGACACCATCAAAAGAACTAAATATTTCTAAAGACATAGATTTTGAAGTGGATGATGGAGAAGAAGACACATAGGTATTTCATGAAAAATTTCTTGACATTAGGGATGAAGAAGAAACTATTGATCATATGCTAATAGAGTTTGAGCAACAATAGCTCACTGAAAAGTGAAAAAAGGAAAGCTCAATAGCAAAGGGAAGAGAAATAAATAATTGAGTAAGAGAAATCTCAGTAACAAAAGATTGATCTAGAGAAAGCAGAGTGAGAGAAGGATTAGTATGTTAAGATGGAATAGGAAATGGCCTCCTCCTCAGAGAGGATTGAAATAGAAAATATTGCCAAAGAACAACCAAAGGATATCACAAGAGAGGAAAAATGAATGGTTACATCCATAGAGGCTCCAAACTAATTGAAGTTAAACTTGGAAAAGAGGCAAAAATAGTGGCACAACCTTTGAGTTGCTAGAATATGATGGTAGAGGTGGAGAAGACTAAGTCAAAGAAGATATCAAGAACTCTCCACTCTAATAGAATGAATAATGTTGGGGAGTTGGTTATAGGATTTCTACATCAATAGAAGATGAATATGATAGGGAACTTCAAAAAAATGACTATCAATTTTCTACTATCAATCTCGGTAGGAAAACTTGAGGTGAGAAAATAGTATCTCTAGACTTAGTGGTTAATTATGTAAATGCTAAAATGATGAAGGGTAACTAGGTGAAGGATGAGCTAAAATCTCAAGTGGAACAATTGAAGAAATTCATAAAGGACATTGCCTCCCCAACTTCAAAGCAACCATCTTCATCTGAAGTTCTTATTCTAATAAGAAGAAAGGAAGCTAATGACCTTGGTGAAACAAAGAGGAAGGCTCATATTTTTGTAGATGGATAAAAAGTTTTAGGAGTGAGATGGATGAATTTCTAGTTTTGGAATGTAAGCATTATGAGGAATCTTGCTTATTAGAGGAGAAATTATAACAATGTACAAATAATATGAGAGACAAATAAGAAAAGTATAGAGTATACTTGAAGCAGTTGAAGGACTTAAGCAAAATGGGCATGAAAGAACTCGATCAATTAGCAATTTTGGGTGAAGAGGACATTATTTTTGTAGAAAAGAGCATGAAGATGATTTTATTTTGTATGGAATTGATAATAAAATATAGAATAATATTACTAAAGTTACAAAAGGATTTGTATGAATATTATTCCAAGTTTGAAAGTTTCATTGTTACTAGTATCAACTCAAATCTTCTACTACTAGGTACATGTAGGTTGGATACTCTACAAGCCATCAAAGATTCCTAGAAAGATAAACTAGAAGTAGAGATTAATTCTAAAAATGGTGAAGAGGAAACAATTTTGGATAAACTAATGAGAATAAAAGATAACACTATATTTGTAAGGGGTGATATCCATCAATTGAGGAGCATTGTAGCAGCAACCACTACCAATTTTGACAAAATGAAGTTCAGACATGAATGGGTCAACAAGCCAGATGAAGAATTTCTAGCACAAGTGTTAGCTAGTTTTGAAGAGTATAAACAACAAGAGACAAGTTAAAGTTTGAAATTTCAAAAAGGAATATGTTGTTGTGACCAAGTCCAACTTCAAAGATGTTGTTCCTATAAAAGAGGAGGGCACAACAGTTTAATTGAAGGTAGAAGTATGCATGGAAATTGGTGCCACTTTCCTAAAGGTCTAGTCTTCACAAAGTGTCAACTACATTGATGCCAATAATTTTGGATCTACATTCTAGGCGTCTAGATTTTTGGGTTGCATGCCTCTCATTTTTTGAGGGAAAATATTGTTGTAATTTTCCATATATTGTTGAAATTGTTTCGTTTATATTCTATCCTTATGATAAATTGAGTTTTTTGATTATTTTTTGTGATTGAATTGGGTCACGATCCTTACATCCCTTAGAAGTAACCTCTCTTGCTCAAGCCAAACTAAATTATTGATTTAACCAAGAAAAAAAGTATGATCAAAATGGTTAGAGTAAATATTTTATCTGAGCTCCTATATATTACATATATTTACAATACATATGAAAATAATAGTTGAGTTAAAGATCTTACATATGGAACTCCTTCCTAATAAACATACATTAAGAATCTTCTTTTTCTTTTTTTGTAAAAATATACGATATACAATAAGGTAGTGCTATATGTTCACCTATTAAAAAATATAGAGACACGTATAAACTTAAGGATGGAAATATGACTTATTCAAGCCAATTTAATTCCATGGGACTCCTACCTTCCTATGCTATGCCATAAATGTGATCATGTCTCTTGGATTGGGTTGCATCACATCATAGTCTGCCAAATTATATATTTTGAATCATCCACACTCAAGATATACTTCTCCCAAATTCCACTAATGCCATATCATGTTGTGCACCAGATAACTTAAGTTGTGTACCTCAATTTTTATATTTATAGATAGTGTTGGATCATTTTTTAATATCATGGGGTTATCAAATAACTTGTCCTAAATCATATGCACTAGGAAATTAAATCAAATTCTTGGTATTTAAAAAAAAAAAATACAATAAAAAGGGGCATTATTATCATCATGAAAGCCAAAAACTCTCCCCAATATACTATAGGCCCCAATATTCTTTTTAACATATACTAAAGACAAGAAAAGTGAAAATGACCACATAAATAGGTGATACATCTATAAAAAATGGATCAAATTGCATGGAAAAATATATCCAAACTAGATTATATGAAACATATATATGATTATATAGGTGATAATGATAGAATTGTTACTTGTACCACTAACTTGTGCTTTTATTAGTAATAGGGGAAAGAACCATAACATGCTACTACAAACTCTATTGAGATGAATATAGACTATCAAGAACATATAGAAGGTAGAGTGGGTAGTTGGTTAGATCTAGTATGGATTGTAAATGGACTAGACTTGAATTTAATGGATCTCCTAGGATCCTTAAGGAAGAGGATCTAGTTGGCCCTTGCAAAAATCTTGTTGTACTATCTCCCTTCAACACTTTTTATCCCAAAAATGGGGTAGAAGGAAAATTCATGCCACGGATTGACACTGATCATCTCTAGCCTGTACAAACTATGAGATCACTCCAAGGATTCTTTTAACATCCAAGGGTCATAGGATAACTACATATGCTAATTTGAGAAGTTGAATGCATGAGTTGTCCCTTCTAATTGGGAAAGAACGGTCAATGAAGGGTGCTCTTTTTTATGACCAAAGTTAGTTAGGTAGAAAAAGTAAGAGATTTTTATTCTTTTTTCTTTCAGAGTTTTATTTTTCTATAACTTTAATAATTCCTAAGGTCATTTTTTTTTTCTTTTGGGAGGAGTTTCCCTTTAAAGAAATTATAATAAAAATTATGATTCGTATTTAGGTGGGATGCTATTGTCAATTGTTGGTGTAATATGGTGGACTTAATCAAGAAGCTCCAATAGATAATGGTTAATCTTGTGGAAAATGTCAGGAATTTGAGTTCACTTATCTTAATGCTATGGTGATTCTATGGGTTAGATAATTCAAAATTGGCAATTTTATCTATGATTAATTGTTCAGATGAATTGATAAGTTGTTTTCATGTCTTTAGTATAGTATCTCCTTAAGATAACATTGAGTGGTGAAGTTATAAAAACTAAAGATCCTATTCTTGTATCAATTTTAATGTATAATAAATTCTCTATAATTATATTTGGTTTAAATATCTATATTTTCAATCACTAATCACAATTAAACAACTTTTCACTATACATAAACACATAAAAATTGACAAAATTTTAACATCTCTATTGGTATTCTAATTTATAATTACATATGAGTCTTGACTCTATAAATTTAAATTTAAATATCATGTTTGATTAATTAAATTACAAGTAAATTGAAATAAAAATTAAATTAGTTAGAAAATATTTTATTTCCCTATAATAGATTACTATATTTACATTTAGCATTGAGGTTTAACTATATGTATTTCATATGAGAGGTCTTGGTATTTGATATATCTATTCATGCACTTTTATATATACTTAAGTTGTATTAAAATATTACCATGTATTCATTTTATGATTGTTTGTTAAACTTGTGGTTTTACCAATATCAAATGAACTTATGTATAAATCCCAAGCTAGTCACTCCCTAGGCATACCCATGGTGCAATGCAAGCTCTACAAGTATATTCTAATCATTTATCATGTCCTAAGTTCGTACAAAATGTATTTTGGATAACTTATATGTGCCCACGACACACCCTAGATGTGCTAAACACAAACACTAGCATGAGAACCTTGAAAAATGTTATATGAATTTATCTATCATTAGAACTTCTAATTTTTGAATGCTCGTTTACCACATATAGGAACTAGATAAAATATATTCCAAAATTATATTTATGTAAAATTAAACTCTGTAAATTTTTAAAAACATGCCCAAAAATTTGACCCTATAATGATGTAGTGAGTAGATGAAGAATAAGTAGCCTATCCAAAAGTAGAATTGAAACACATTCTCTTTAAAATAAAATCTATATTATATTATTATAATATATTTATTTATATTTATATATCAATTTAATATATAAAGTATTATTGTAGTTTTGAAATAAATATTATTAACACATGTTTACAAAAAATGGCCCCCTTATTTCTATTTATATGCCATATCCATGAACCTATGTAGTTTTGATCCCCTTTTATTTTCATGCCCTCAAGAATAAATAGTATCTTTTGGGAGAAAATATACAAAGTTATATTTAATAGAATGTAGAATGGAGTTGTGTCTATGGTAGGGGAAATATTTCTCTTATAAATATGATGAATAAATGATTATGTATTTTTTAGTTTTAAATATAATACATAATTATGTTCTTCTAGGCCATGTTTATCGATCCATATCTATATATCTTATATAATTTTTATTCTTTTAATTACTTTCTAAAATTTTATTAAACATTTCTTCAAAAAAAGCTTAGAGATGTGGGTCCCTCTAGAATTAAATATTTTTTTCTTAAAATGTACATCAAAACAAAAATAATATAGCTTGTGTGACCAAACTTTGATCCAAGTAACAATAATTTTACACCTTAAAATCCAAATCATCATAGTTTGTAAACTAACTCTTCCTTACTTGGAAATGGATCATGAACTTATATTGATCATTTCCCTTTTTAGTCCATTTTTTTAAAAAAAAATTGTTGTCTAGATTTCTCAAATTATATCTAAATCATCATCCTTATGTTGGCTAAAATGCACCACCAAAGTAGTTGAAGGAATATTTATCAACCTTAAAGACCATTGAGGGAGGTTAGATAATACCTCTTTAAACCCTAGGCATAGTAGACTAATCTATGAAAAAAATTAGGAAAAGAATATGGTTAATTATTTAACTCAAACTTTTGAATTTGAAGGAGGGGATTCGTTAAAATGGAAAACTCTTTGAATCTTTTGAATCCCTTCATAGTTTTTTTATTATATAACAAATTATTTAATATCATATAATTAACTATATTAGATGAGTATATTATTAGACCCTCGCCCATGAAATATGTAACAAAAAATATGAATATAATTTATAATCATGTATGAGAATAATTCTACAAGGATACAAACCAACAATCCAAAGGGGCTAATAAAACACCAATCTCACTAGAAATATAGAAAAAAATTTAAAATGAGTAGCAACAAAGCATTTATATACATAATACCCTAGAACATCGATAAAATATAATAACTAGCACATTATGGTAAAAAAGTGAAGCTACCCACTTCTCATGAAATATAAGAACCATTTAATTGAGATATTTCTTCTTTAAAGATAATCCTTCATACAAGATATAATCCATCCATATGAATAGTCAACAACTAAAACACAAGGGATAGATTCATTAAGCACTTGCACATTTGAATGAATAAGTATTATGAAAAGGAAGGAGAGCAACCCAAAGGGAACCAAGATTGACACAATATTGAATGATCTAAAATTTGCAAGAACTAAGGAAAAATTATAAAGGATAAACATCCTTTCCAAGAGGAAAAGGAAAATGAAGCACCAAATAAGAAGCCTATCTAATTTGCGCCCCCATTTATAAAATGAGTGAATTTTTTTGAATGATCTTGCCCAATTATATATGATATATCAAAGGTAGAAACTCAAATGGATGAAAAATGGGAAGGAGAATTAACCAAAACTTATGGATGTTGAAGGTGAGCACCTACCCACCAATAAGATTTCTTCAAGCTCTTGGTTCTTTTATTTTGAACAAGCCTCTACCAAATCACCATGAGAGAAGTATGATCTACACCCAAAGACATTCATTCATAATTTAGATACTATTTCTAAACAAAACATTTTTTAAGTGGTGATTTTTTGCTAAATGGTGAATAGCTAAAATTGGGGATTCAAATTTTTGTAAATAGTGCAAGTTGTAAGGTGACCTAAATCACCATATTTTAATGAAATTTTAATTTAGTTGTGGTCAAATCACCTAAGCTATTTATTTTAATAACTTTTAATTCAATTCTTTTACCACCATATTTTATGCATGATTAGCTCTTACTTTCCTAAAGTTTATTAGTGTTATTATAAATGTAATTTTCTTCACAAATAATATTACATATTGTCAGTTCATTTTAGAGCAATATCACCAATATCAACAGGTTGTAATGGTGGGATCCATGCCAAAAGGGAAAGAAATTTAGAATCTTTTATTATGTAGGGAACACATGGCATGCTAGTGCTTCTCATCAATATTGCAAGTATAATAGTTGAAGGCCATTGTGTTATTTTCTAGAAGAAATGTAATATTTGGAAAGATTTTAGGAAATCAAGGTTAGGTAAATATTCCAAAAGGAATTTTGGTCTTGATGATCATTTGAAAGTGTAGGTACATTTCAACTATAAAAAAGGAATGAGAAATATTTGATTAGAGGAGATCAATGGTCCAAAAGGAAATTTTAGTCTTGATTATATTTTCACTTCCAAAAAATAAATGTAATCATTTGATTGGAGATGAATTTATAGCTTTGCATAGGACCATTATATGAAAACCTTTGTATGGTGTTAATTTAAAATCTCCATCTTTTGTGAGCTCTAATTCTTTATTGATAGTATATGTATTCTTGGTGTTCAGAAACTGTACAAGGAGGTGTGACCCCCTCGACCATCACAAGGGGGAATTTCCCCTTAACACCATTGATGGCTACTACTGCTAAGCCCCTACTATTGATTTGAGAAAGAAGAAAAAATATATATTAGGGGATTGTGCCAACAAAGATGATTCTTTTAGGAAGGACTGGCCATGGTAATTAATTTTCATCACTATTGTTTACCATAATATTTGCCAAAATCTTTTATAAATTTTGAGTGTTGTACATAAATTGCCAATAAATTAATATTTTTTAGAAAAGAAAGGAAAGATTCTCCAATAATTTTTATTTTTTTTGAAAAAAGAGGAAAGATCCACCAAAATTTTATAAGAATTTATAGGGGCCATTTCATAAAGTTACAACTATTCCAAACATAATCCTTCACCTTATGTCAAATATTCTTTTAAAAAATACCCAAGAACTCCATCTTAATGAGATAGAGAGCAAAAATGGGAATAAATGATAAAATGTTTCAAGGGATAGAAATAAGATTTCTCAAGGAATCACCAATAGCTCACAAATTGGCGACATGGATAGTGGAAGGGGAGATTTGGTAACCTCACCCAAAATGATATCATTGAGAAGGTTATTGATCATTTATCAAGAAGAGGGTTTGAAATCTAGATATCAAAGCTTCAAGCAAAGAACCGTAGTGATTCAACTTTATGGGCCTTCTAATCCAATTCATTACAACATAGAGTAATAAAAAGTTCTTCTGCATAGGGATAAATGACTAAATCTGACGAGATAAAAGGCTTTTAGCACTTATCAACTAGGTGTGGAAATTAACAAAGGCTTGACCAAAAATAATGTAGCCAACTAAAAATAAAAAAATCTAGATAATACTTTACATTTTTGCTAATACATTCAAACATAATCATATTTAGGGATTAAATGAAAAAGTAAGGCTAAGACATAAACAAGAAAATTTTGAGAAACTTTGTTCTTATAAATCTAAATGACAAAAGGGGGCTAATAACATATGAAGAAGGTACTCAAGTGCTACCTAGTCATTTCAATATAGATGCAAATAGAGAGATGATAGGAAGAAATACACATTATTGTGGAGGAGGTTGAGCAAAAGGGTGTAGAAGTAAGGATTGTTAAGAGACACAATCTATGACAATATTGTAATGGGAAGGAAATGTACCAACAAAATGAATGAAAGAGCACTTGCAATTACAAAATAGACTTTTAATATTACCAACAACCATTATAAGCTTTATAAAATTTTATTAAATATATATACACACAATAAATTTAATATATAAACATAAAACATCTTAATAATAAAAATAAATACATTAACAATAAACTTTATATATATGATAAAACTATACTTCATCAAACGAAGTGATAGTTGAACTTTGTGTATCTAAAATTATTAGTTAGATATTTTAATATTTAATACTTTTAAAATTGAGGGGCTCCTAAAATCTGAGTTGTAATTTGTTGTGTGTAATCTTCAAAAGCTAGTTTTGAAGATTGACGGTAACAAGAGAAATGGTTGGAAGCTTAAATGTTCTTTCTCATCTTTTTAATTGTGATTATTGGACAGTTAGTATAGAATAGTTGCAAAAAGGGGAGAGGGGTCCATAATGGAGTAGGGTCCAATAGTGGGGATAGAAGTAGTCCTTAGTGGGCTCTATAGTGGAACACTTTAATATCCAATTGCAAAACACTTTTTATCCATAAAGTATGCAAAGTGACAAATCAAGTGATGCCAGATCAGCGCACCAATAAAACATGACTTAGTGCACCACTATTGATCTCACCTCTTTTTGATGATGTGGCCTTAAAATGAAATATAGAAGCACATGAGTTGCCAAATAAACTCTTGTACAGAATTCAGAGTGATTACAAAAGGGGCTTAAAAAAAGATTATAAGGATATAACACTGTTTGGTGAATATGGCTGAGCTGTTCATGAAATGTGACTTACGGTGCTCTAGTGGATGAGATCTGGCTGTTTAGGTGAGGCGCTTCACAGTGCTTCATCAGTGAGTAGTTTATAATTCTGAATCCTTCACAGTGATAGTAGGGTCTTCACAGTCACAGTTCTATTCACTTCTAAACAGTTTACAGAGATTCAAAGGCAGGCATAAACGGATGGAATATTTAAATTTGTAAATGAATGACAGACCATATTGCCTTTAGTCTTTCAGTAAAATGAGACTCTATGGCTATTGATTCTCATAATAGTTTAAGATTAAGATATTTATAAGAAAAAAGATCGTTAAAAATGACATCAAGAAATTTTAATTAACAAAAAAGGTGTTTAAAAATGCATTTCGCACCTTTTAATTCTTTTAGTTTTCTTCTGCGAGCAACAAAGGATGGCTCCCTGCACTATAAAAGCAATAGAATCATTTATTTGGGTCAGCATCTCAGCTTTTGCTCGAGGAATTCCCTTGAGTTTCTGGATTACTTTTGCCAATTCATTCATAGAGTTAAAAAGTTATAAACACCACTTCTTGTTTTTCATAACAGTGTCGACCCTGTTGAGAACCGCAGCAACCAATAACAAGCAGAGGCCGGCCCAGTGAACATTTCCAGCTGCCTTTAACACTGTTATAGCTGTGGAGTGTTTGTTTCCAGAATATTCCGATATCTGCTCAACCCATGTCATAAAGCATTTAAAAAACGGACATCGCAATGCAATAATTAAGTGATGTCAAGCTAAGCATGTCAGGGAACATAGTGTTCGTAAAAGATCTGGTTCAAAATAGTTAGGTATAATACAATTGTGAGCACTTACTATAATTACTTGTTAAGAAAGAGCGGATGCTAGAGAAAACTGATCATATTTGGGTTTTTGAAAACAATCACCTCGTTGGCAAGTATCTTCACGTTTTCTGAGACGCCTTCTGAGATTTTACTGGCGGCGGATGCAGAGGGCAGCCAATCTACTGTTGAATTTTCACTTTTTGAACTTTTAGCCTGTAAACAAAAGAAGACTGTCAATAAATTTAATTTCCTATGTTCAATAACAAAATAGAAAGGAGTTTTGAACAAAAATGGAAAATGGATGGGAATTATACCTGATTAGCTTTCCAATAGGCCAAAAACCTGTCAATATTGGCAATTAATTGATCGAGATCAAAGTCTGGCGCGTCCTGTTTAGTATTGATAACCTGGTCGATGAGTTGAGGAATACTGGGAGAAGACTGACCATATGACTTTGTGGAATCCATATTCAATGCTTACAAGCTAAGGCAAAGATAAATAAAGATGGGTGTAGGAGATTCACAGAGCAATTGGCCGCTTATACAAAAATGAGAGAGCAAATGGTTGCATAGGTGAGAGTCGCTGAATCCTTTGTAGGCCGCTAAACGCGCTATGAACGAATACACACCGACTCGGTCGCCAGAAATACCAGCATTTCCAGCCGCCTTGGAAGTGGGTTCATGGGGAGGCCCACCATCTTTTAGGTACAGTCATTTTTCAATGGTTTCTTTGCCTTTTCAAAGAGAGGATGGCATTTGCTTTTTCTTATCGAAGTTTCCTCCATGTTGTCGCAGAGCAATTGACCGCTAATACAAAAATGGAAGAGCAAATGGTTGCATAGGTGAGAGTCGCTGCCTACTTTGTAGGCCACTAAACGTGCTACGAACGAACGCACTCCGACTCTTCGACCAGGAATACCTGCAGTTTTAGCCGGCTTCAGTTGAGTGGAGGCGCGTTCATGGGGACTGGGGAGGCCCACTATCTTTTGGGTGCAGTCATGTTTTAGTGGTTCCTTTGCCGTGTCAAAGAGGGGAGAAGCTAATCTTCCAACAAAACGGCATGTCTAAGATGCCATAACATATAAAACCATATTCCATACGTGACATGATGACGCCAGATTAGCGGGGAAGTAGACGGACGGAGACGGACGGATGTTTCAACTATAAGAGTTTAAAAAACGAGCGGGAGTTTTCAATTTTCATCGGAATAGTTTTGTTGAGCGGAAATTGTTTTGGTTTCTTTATTTTTATGTCCATGCGTTACTGAGAGAAATGCTTGGGAGATCGACGTTTGAAGTGGACTTATGCTTTGCAGCCTGCCAGACTCTCTGCAGAAATTGTCTTCCGCAGTCAAGCTTGATCTTTGCAATGAGGACCTCGAGGTAACACAGATCAATTTAAATTTCTTTCCTTTTGCAGATGCATTCAATGTCTTCAGCAAATCAAATAGGAGTATTATGTTCTTAAGAACAAGCTTGAAAGTTTAGGTCGGGTAACTATTTTTTTTTTATTCTTTGTGCCCATGAATTTTGTTTAACAGAAACGAGTAAATGGAAACTTTTCAGACAACAAAATCTCTTTTTGGAAAAAGATGCATACTAATATGTTTATGGAATCCATAATTTGATTGCTTTTTTATATTTCTATAGACTTTTAAGAATGCCTGCCTGAAAATAGTTGCGAACTTTAGTGCATTCTTATCTAATGTTAAAACTTATTTGGTAACGCAGCTTGAGCATCAAATTCTTGAAGCTGGTGGAACGATCCCAATGGCAGATTATGTTTATCTATGATCAGTGGAGAAGAAGTCTGAGACTGTGCAAGTTCTAGTCACAGGCATATGTTTAATTAAATCCTCTAAAGTGTTTTTCTTTCGATGTTTGAGAAGCTTGTCTGATCTTCTATTCAAATTTCAAACTTTCCGAGCATTTCTCTTGAATGCATTTTATACAGAAGAAACACATGTAATGTTTCCCCTTATAATTAACCCTTCTTTTCCAGTTACTTTATCGATGCATTCCTTCTAGTCGTGTGTTTATGTCTGTCGTCGCATGTTAACAAATAGTTACCATTTCCTTCTACCCATTTCTCCTCCTCTACGCATTTAAAAACTCATTGGTAAAGCGCATCGACTTCTCCATTCTTTTCAAGAATTGAACTATATCAAAGTACATTTTTTCAAATGACACTTCTCTTTCCAGAAATTCATCCATTTCATAGAATATTTTTTCAATGTTCTTTAAATTTCACTATTCTTTTAGAAAATCTAGCTGTTTTCTTTCCAGATCCTCAAGTTTCACCTTTCCATCAAATTTCGCATCATCTGGCAAGTTTCCTTTATCTTTCAAAAATGCTAACTATTTCACTGTCTTTCTAAACAAAATTAATTCTGGGCCCGGGTGATGCTCGGAGACACTAGAAAATATGGTCCGAGAAGGCCTGCCATAGGCTCTTTCGAGCTCAAGAACAAGTGTGGGAAAATGCCTGTACTAAGAGCAGATTAAAGTACACAGAATATCCATTTCTCTCTCTCATTTTTTTATTTTTATGGTTGTCACTTAAAGAGCAGTGGAATCGTTTACAGGTATTGTTGACAATAGAAAGTTTTAGATCTCGTTGACAGATAAATTTCTACATACGGAAAAAAATATTGTATCAGTTTTTCCTTCTCTTTGGTTTTGCGTGGACGGTTAAGGTATACTTGGGATGGAAGTAATGCAGCTTTAAGTTCACCAGTTAAGAAATATGTTACAAGACATTTGAAGATTGTGTGTCTTAAAAATAAATTCATTAATAATCAAATTATATTAATATAAAAGATCCCTAAAAATTATTAGAAGGGAAAAATCCTAAGGAAACCAAAGTTTATTGCTATTGAGTGTAAAAGTTTTGAAGTCTTCCATCATAGATGTAGGGAAATAAGCTTAAGGGTGGAGAACATGGGGAGGAATTGCAGGCGGGGGACACATAAAACTAATCAAATTGACCTCGGGTTTGACTAATCAATTTGGTTGTTACATGTAGAGGGTTTTACAATAGTATGTGGTTTGCAGGTTTCATAACACCCAGTGTTTTCCAACCTCCAAATTATTGTAGTGAAAACTTTTTGTTATTTAGAGAGTACGAATGTAAGAAAAGGAACCTTCAAAATTTACCACAATTATTACTTATAGTAAAAATTACATCTCAATTTCCTCATATGATGGAAAATTAAATACATAAAATAATCGTAGGTTGGAAAAACAAAGTGGGTTTTGAGTGATATGATTGTGCTTGTTTTAAACTCGAGGGTGGAGAGCTCGGGGAGGAGTTGCAAGTGGGGGATACATAACTTATCAAATTGATCTAAGGTTTGACTAATCAACTAGGTTGTTACGTGTAGAGGGTTTTACAATAATATGTGGGTTGCAAGTTTTGTAACACCCAGTTTTTTCCAACTTGTAATTATTGTAATGATTTAAAAAAAATAAAAAATTAGAGAGTATGAATGTAATGAAAGACACCTCCAAAATTGACCACAATTGTTACTTGGAGTAAAAATTGTGTTTCAATTTCCTCATATGATGGAAAAATAAATACACAAAATAATCATAGTTTGGAAAAACACAATGGGTTGTGAGTGATTTCATTTTTCTTGTTCTAAGTTCAAGGTTGAAGAGCTTGGGGATGAGTTGCAAGAGGGGATACATAAAACTAATCAAATTAACCTGAGGGGTGACTAACCAATTTGGTTGTTATGTGTAGAGGGTTTTACAATAGTATGTATGTGGGTTACAGATTTCATAACACTCAATGTTTTTCAACCTTCAATTATTATAATGAAAACCCTTTCTTATTTAGAGAGTATGAATGTATTGAAAGGAACCTTCAAAATTTACCACGTCTTTTACTTAAATTAAAAATTGTGTTTCATTTTTCTCATATGAGGCAATAAGAAATACTCAAAATAATCGTAGGTTGGAGAAACACAGTGGGTTTTGATTGATTGCATTCTACTTGTTCTCAGTTCAAAGGTGGAGACCTTGGGGAGGACTTCTAGGTGGGGAATAAAAAAATCTAATCAAATTGACCTAAGGGGTGACTAACCAATTGAGTTGTTACATGTAGAGGGTTTTACAACTATATGTAGGTTGCAGGTTTCATAACACCCAATGTTTTCTAACCTACAATTATTGTAATGAAAACCTTTTTTTATTTATAGAGTATGAGTGTAAGGAAAATCACTTTCAAAATTTATCACAACTATTACTTAGAGTAAAAATTGTATTTCGATTTCCTCATATGATGGAAAAGTAAATGCACAAAATAATCTTCACTTGGAAAAACATAGTGGTTTGTGAGTAATTTCATTATGCTTGTTCTAAGCTCAAGGGTGGAGAGGTTGGGAAGGAGTTGCAAGTGGGGATACATAAAACTATTCAAATTTACTTGAGTGACTAGCCAATTAGGTTGTTACATGTAGAAGGTTTTAGAATAGTATATTGGTTGAAAGTTTCATAACACCTAGGGTTTTCCAACTTGCAATTATTGTAATGAAAATATTTTCTTATTTAGAGAGTATGAATGTAATGAAAGATACCTTCAAAATTTAACACAACTTTTACTTGGAGTAAAAATTGTGTTTCAATTTCCTCATTTGATGGAAAAAGAAATTCACAAAATAATTGTAGGTTAGAAAAACATAGTGCATTGTGAGTGATTTCATTTTGCTTGTTCTAATCTCAAGGGTGGAGAGCTTGGACAAGAGTTGCATGTGAGGGATACATAAAACTAATCAAATTGAGTTGAGGGGTGATTGAACAATCGAGTTGTTATGTGTACAAGGTTTTGTAACAATATATAGACCTGTTGCAGATTTTATTACACCCTTCATTTTCCAACCTGCAATTATTGAAATAAAAATCTTTTCTTATTTAGAGAGTATGAATATAATGAAAGAAACCTTAAAAATTTACCACAACTATTACTTGGAGTAAAAATTGTGTTCCAATTTTCTCATGTTATTGAAAAGAAATCCACAAAATTATTGTAGGTTGGAAAAACATAGTGGGTTGTGATTGATTCCATTCTACTTGTTCTAAGCTCAAGGGTGGAGAGCTCAAGGAGGAGTTGCAGGTGGGGGATACATAAAACTAATCAAATTGACTTGAGGGGTGAATAACCAATTTGGTTTTTATGTGTAGATGGTTTTACAATTGTATGTAGGTTGCAAGATTCATAACACTTAGTGTTTTCCAACCTGCAATTTTACATAACATTATAAATGTAATCAAAACCTGACGAGGGAGCAAACCCGAGACACGAAAATACACTCACAAAATAAAGAATAATATTTTCTATTAAAATATGGAACTCTTACATGCAGAGGATCACAAATCCTTGAGCTTTGTGATACATGCAAAATTACAGAAGTTTCAAAAAAAATTCTAGAGTTACAGAAAATCCCCCTTTTTGCAGTATGCAAACTCTTTCCCCAAAAAGTTCCACAAAAATTAGAAACTCGCCCATAAATAGCCCCTTTTCCATTTGGAGCCAAAAACAACATTCTAGATAAGATTTTTGGCGGTTTGGCGCCAAAAGTACAATTTGAAATTTCAAAACTGAGTCCTAACTCAAAAATTGGCAATTTTCCAAAAATTGATCAACTTCTAGAAGCCATAACTTTTGATCTGGGACTCCGTTTTTTGAACCGTTTGCACCGTCAGAAAGGTCTCGAAGTGAAGAATGCACTAAGAACTAGCTACACCAATTCTGATGATTTTTGGGCCCATCTGAGACTGTTTAGTGCCTCAAACTGGACTCAAAAAGTTTTTTAGGGCAAAAAGCAGAAACTGGAACTTGAATAACTTTCAAACCATGAATGATCTTGACCTGATTCTTTCGCCAAAGTGCTTATTTTTCCCTCATGAACCTTCCCATAAATTTTTGTCTTCGCATGCCTTAAAATTCCCACCTGCTAAAAATAGTAGTTGAGCAGAAAAAGCAGAAAAATAGTTTTGAAAGTTGGAAACTCTTATTTGACGAAAAGGGTATCCAGAAATGCAAAAACATCTAAAAAAGAAAACAATGGGGACACAAATGGAAAACATATTTTTGGGTGATGCAAGATTTCCCTCACACCACTGGATGCTCCTGCATCAGACACCCAAGGTAATTTGAGAAGTGACCCCGTCACGTCTCAAATGGTTGCAGAAAACCCAGACAGTCAACCTCTGCTTTAGACAACTAGCATGAATCTTCCACAGGCCTTCCTCTCCACTTCACCAGTATTCTTCATACTGCATGTTTATGGTACTCCTTCCCACATGGCTATCCAATATTTCTTCAATCTCCTCCTTTGAAGTAGGTGCTGGAATTCCACACTGTTCCATTGCTGGTACTTCCTCTGCGCCACCTTCATGATACTCTATCAAATCTAAATTATTAAACACATGGGAAATATTGACTCCATCCGGCAACTCTACCTCGTATGCATTCCCTGATTCATGCCTCTTCAAAATTTTATAGGGACCGAACTTCTTCATCTTCAATTTGTTATAGATTCCCACTGGACACCTTTCTTTCCTCAAGTGGACCATCACTTCATCACAAATCTGAAACTCCTTATACCTCCTCTTTTGATCTGCCTTAGCCTTGTACTGCATATTCATCTAGTTAATATGTTCTCTTACCTTCTCATGCATATTCTTGATGTGCTCTGCAAACTCTTCAGCTTTGGCACTTGTCTTCTTCTCTCTGTCCATCTTCCTCAATTCTGGAGCGGTCCTAGGACTACCTCCATACACAATCTGGAATGGTGATCTACAAGTTCTTCTGTTGACAGAATTGTTGTAAGAAAATTTTTCCTGGGGTAAGATCAAGTCCCATCCCTTGGGTTTATCTTCTACCAAGCATCTCAATAGGTTACCCAGACTTCTGTTCACAACCTCAGTCTGCCCATCAGTTTGTGGATGGTGTGCAGAACTGAACTTCAACTCTGTCTTCAACTTTTTCTACAAGGTCCTCCAAAAGTAACCAACAAATTTTGTGTCATGATCTAAGACTATACTCTTTGGCAGACCATGTAGCCTCACCACCTCTTTGAAGAACAAGTCAGCAATGTGGACTGCATCATGGGTCTTCTGGCATGTGATGAAATGTGCCATCTTTGAAAACCTGTCAACTACCACAAATATTGAATAATTCCCTCTTTGTGTCCTTGGAAAACCAAGAACAAAATCCATACTTATATCCTCCCATGGCCTCTCTGGTACATGTAAAGGCTGATACAACCCATTATTATGGCTCACTCCTTTAGCCATTTGACATACCCTGCAACTCTGCACAAACTTCTTCACATCCTATGATAACTGAGGCCAATAATAATGCTCATTGATAATGGCAATGGTCTTATCCTGACCAAAATGTCTTGCCATTCCTCCACTGTGCTTCTCCTTTATCAGGTTCTCCCTCATTGAACTCCTTGGAATACACATTTGGATTCCCTTAAACAACATGCCATCCTGGATTATGAAATTTAGCCACTTCATCATGTCAACTGTAATAGGCTCATTGCAAGCTTTCCAAGCTTCTGCAAAATCAGGATCTTCAAAATACAACCTCTTGAGTTCATTGAACACAACCACTTCAATCTACATCTATGTCAACAATGTCTGCCTCCTACTTAAGGCATCTGCAACCCTATTTGACTTGCCACTCCTATGCTTTAAAACAAAGGTATAATTCTGCAAAAATTCTACCCATTTCATATGCCTCTGGTTTAATTTTCCCTGACTACTTAGGTACTATAATGCTTGATGATTAGTAAACAAAACAAACTCCTTTGGCAATGGATAATGTCTCCATTTTTTTAATGCTTGAACTCTTGCATAAAATTCTTGCTCATAGACAGAATACTTTATCTTTGCATCATTTAACTTTTCACTGAAATAGGCAATGGGCTTACCTTCTTGGCTCATCACTGCTCCAATGGCACAACTACTGGCATCACAATCCACCTGAAACACCTTATTGAAATCTAGGAGGGCTAAAAATGGTTGCTCTATCACCTTCTGCTTCAACAGATCAAAACTCTTCGCTACTCTAGTTCTCCACTTGAACTCTTTTCTATCCCCGCTCATTGTTTCAGTTAGGGGTGCACAAATACTACTAAAGTTTCTAATGAAACTTTCTATAAAACTGGCCAAACCATGGAAAGATCTCACCTCAGTAGCAGTTCTTGGGGTAGGCCATTCCAAAATAGCCTTCACCTTCTCTGGGTCCATCTTCAGACCCTCTGTCGAGACAATAAACCCCAAGTCCACTAATTCATTTTTAACAAAGCTACACTTTTTCAAATTTATCAATAGTTTCTCCTCTCTCAACTTCTCAAAAACCTTAAAAATATGCATTAAATGCTCATCCAAGTTCTTACTGAAAATCAAAATATCATCTAAATATACAATGACAAAACTTCCCAGAAACTCTTTTAGTACCTCATTCATGAGCCGCATGAATGTGCTCGATGCATTGGTTAGCCCAAAAGGCATGACTAACAATTCGTACATGCCCTCCTTAGTCTTGAAGGCAGTCTTCCACTCATCATCCCCTTGAATCCGGATCTGGTGATATCCACTTTTCAGATCTATCTTTTTGAAGTACTGAGCTCCACTCAAACAATCCATCAGGTCATCCATCCTTGGTAGGGGAAATCTATACTTGATTGTTATCTTATTTATGGCCCAGGAGTCTATACACATTCTCCACTCCCCATCCTTCTTCGGTGCTAATACTGCAGGTACTGCACATGGGCTCAAACTCTCTCGAATCAAACCCTTTCTCAACAACTCCTGAACTTGTCTGTTCAACTCCTCATTTTCTGCAGGAGTCATTCTATGAGCTGCCTTATTTGGCAAACTGGCTCCATGGACCAAGTCAATCTGATGACTGATCTTCCTCATTGGTGGTAAACCCTCAGGTACGTTATCAGAAATAATCTCCTGAAACTCATCCAATAGTCCAAAAACTTCTACTGGCACCTTCTCACTATCCCCCTTATCCATTCTAGGAATTAATGCATATCACATATGCTCATGCTTCATGCCTTCTAAAAATTTCCTTCCATCAACAAAACAAATTCTAGCACTACTGCATACCTTTTCTTCATCCTTCTTCAAGGGTTTGAACTTATGGCAGACTCCATCCTTCATCAGGAAATAAGTGTTTGCATGGCCGTCATGTATAGCTCGCCTATTGAACTTCCATGGCCTCCCCAACAACATGTGACATTCATCCATGGGGATGATATCACATAGTACCTCATCACGATAGCTTCCGATCTTGAACTTCACCAGGCATTGCTCATTGACCAAGACTTTGTGGTCTTTTTGCAACCAGGCAATCCAATATGGATGTGGATGCCTTTCCCTTTTCAACTTCAACTTCGTAACCATCTCTTCTGACACCAGATTATCAGTGCTCCTGCTATCAATAATGACATCACAACATTTATCTTCACACTTGCACCTTGTGCAGAATAAATTCTTCCTCTGTTCTAGCTCCTTCTCTTTAGTCACCAGGGCTCTTCTAACCACTAGGGCTTCTCCCCTTTCTACATCATTTGAATGCTTGGATTGAGTTTCCTCATCTACATGTGCAACTCTTCCATGACCTTCCAACCTTCTATATGTCCTTCCTTGGTTTTGTGGACATTCATAGGCTCAATTCCCTTCTTCAACACAATGGAAACAAGTTCCTCTGAAACCACCTCTTCCGGGTCCTAGCCCAGATCTTCCTCGTCCTCTACCTCTTTGATCACCACTGTTTTGATCACGAGGGCGATAGAAGTTATCATTCCTCTGGCTTCGGCTGGTACCCACATCTTCATTTTTCCATTCATCCTCATTTCAGCTTCCAGAAGATCTTCCACTACCCCTTCTGATTTGTCCTCCTTGTCCTTTTTGCTTGTTGTAAAATCTTTTGTTCAGCTTCTCCTCAACTTTCAGAGAAAACTAGTACGCATCCTCAATGGTGGTCATTTTGACTAGGCTTATTTCCTCTTGAATGCTCGGTCGTAACCCATTAAGATAACAAACTACCTTCTCCTTGTTAGCCTCTACATGGCCTGTTTTGATGATCATCTTGTGAAAATATTCTGTGTATTCTTTCATAGATCTACTTCCTTGCTTCAACCCTTGTAATTTCTTCATCAAATCTAACTCGTAGTCCACTGGTATGAACTGCTTCTTCAATTTCTCCACCATGCGATCCCAACCACTGATCTTTCCTTTTCCTCTTTGATTTCTCTCCAACTGGACCACTTTCCACCAAATATTAGCATGGTCCTTCAGCTTCGTTTTTGCAAACTTAACCCGATCTGGGTCCTCTACTTCATACTCAAAATATTCTTCTAGCTCGTTGATCCAGTCAATCAACTCTTTTGGGTTCAAACTTTTGAAATAACTGGGGACTTCTATTCTGGGTCTTTTTTCAATCTTTGAAATGGCCCTAATCAGCCGCATTTGATCTTGATCAATAGCTTCTTCTTCCTCTTCTATGTCTGAATCTTCCACCTTTTCTTCATCCTCACTTTCTCCTCTCCTTCCTGGGTTTAACCCTCTTCTCATTTGTTCCTGCAATGCATTGATTTGTCTCTGGAGGGCTTTGAAACCCTCTGCTGCTAATGGATCTCTTCCACCAGCGTTTATGCCACCTCTGGCACCACCGCGCCTACCAGGGATCACTCTTGGAGGCATCTTGAATACCTTGAACCCACAACCATGGTCCTGGTGTGAACTGCCTCACGATCGACGATCTGTCCACATGCTCAAGAAAACCCGCTCTGATACCACCTGACAAGGGAGCAAACCCGAGACACAAAAATACACTCACAAAATAGAGAATACTATTTTCTACTAAAATATGGAAATCTTTGTATGTAGAGGATCACAAATCCTCGAGCTCTATGATACATTCAAAATTACAAAAGTTTCAAAAAAAATTCTAGAGTTACAGAAAATCCCCCTTTTCGCAGTATGCTAACTCTTTCCCTAAAAAGTTCCCCAAAAATCAGAAACTTGCCCATAAATAACCCCTTTTCCATTTGGAGCCAAAAACAACATTCTAGATAAGATTTTTGGCGGTTTGGCGCCAAAAGTACAATTTGAAATTTCAAAACTGAGTCCTAACTCAAAAATTGGCAATTTTCCAAAAATTCACCAACTTTCGGAAGCCATAACTTTTGATCCGGGACTTCGTTTTTTGAACTGTTTGCACCGTCGAAAAAGTCTCGGAGTGAAGAACGCGCTAAGAATTAGCTCCACCAATTATGATGATTTATGGGCCCGTATGAGACTGTTTAGTGCCTCAAACTAGACTCGGAAGGTTTTTTAGGGCAAAATGCAGAAACTGGAACTTGAATAACTTTCAAACCGTGAATGATCTTGACCTGATTCTTTCTCCAAAGTGCTTATTTTTCCCTCATGAACCTTCCCATAAATTTTCATCTTCCCACGCCTTAAAATTCCCACTTGCTAAAAATAGCAGTTGAGCAGAAAAAGCATAAAAGTAGTTCTGAAAGTTGGAAACTCTTATTTGACGAAAAGAGTATCCAGAAATGCAAAAACATCTACAAAAAGCAAACAATAGGGACACAAATGGAAAACATATTTTTGGGTGATGCAAGATTGCCCTCACCACTGGATGCTCCTATATCAAAACCTTTTTTTATTCACACAATAGTAATGTAATGAAATTTACCTTCAAAATTTATCACAACTGTTAGTTAGAGAGAAAAGTACATTTCAATTTCTTCAAATGATTTAAAAAGAAATACACAAAATATATCAGGTTAGAAAACACAGTGGGTTCTAAATTATTTCATTGTGCTTGTTCAAAGCTCAAAGGTGGAGAGCTCAGGGAGGAGTTTCAAGTGGGGGATACATGAAAGTAACAAAATTAACTCGAGGGGTGACTAACCAATTGGGTTGTTACATGTAGAGGGTTTTACAATAGTATTTGGGTTGCAGGTTTCATAACACCCTGTGACTTCTAACCTCCAATTTTAGAAAATTGTAATAATGTAGTTAAGACCTTTTTCGTTTACACAACACGAGTTTCATGAAAGACACCTTCAAAATTTACCATTAATGTAGTACAAACTTTAATAAGTTGTGCAAAAACTTTGAATTTCAATAAATCAAAATGCTTTACAAGATCATTATAGGTAAATTGAACATTTCCTAATTGACCATCGAGGTTCCTGATATCAACCTTCAACTTTTGGACTACCATAGATTCTCGCAAATGCTCTTTTTCTAATGTCTTCATGTTCCCTTCTTCATAAGAAACACCTTCCGTTGTTGCCTTTATTTTCTCAACTTCCTATATTTTAGATTGCAACACTATCCAAACAATAGTAAGGCCATTTTCTTTTGATGATATAATCTTCTTATAATCTTTTACTTCCTCTTCTAAGTGGCTAATTTTAGTCTTTTTCTTTGTTTCTCTATAGTTTCAACACTTTCAACTATTTATTTTTCATTTATAAGAACTGATCATTGACATATTTTTCCTCAACCCCACTACTCTTACCCCTTAACACCCCCTATTATTCCTTATAATTATCTTGTAACTTATTTTTCATATCTTTTAATTGAAGCTTTAGATTAATTGCTCCCTCATCAGCCCTTAGGACTACAATATCCCTTTCTTGGATAGAGTTTTCAATGTGTTGAATACTTTTATGTAGCTTTGTAGCCACTTTTTTCTTAGCTTTGAGAGTGTCTTTATGATTAGAGAAACAATTTTTTTTTTTAACAGTTTTTTTACAAGTCTTATCTAACTTTTTAGATAATAATTTCATGTAACCACGTAATTGATTCTCTTTTTCTACACTTAGATTTGATTTTTGGGTATGTGCAGGATCATCATGGAAAAAACAAGCCCTTAAGTGGCAAAAAATTTAGAAAAATCAGTGTTAGGCAACTTGACATAAAATTTTGAATAAGTTATCTATATTATTTCAAAAATATGTAAGAATAGAATTTGTATAAAATTCAATGTAGTTTCTAAACTACTAGGTTTATTTAAAAATAAATAAAATCTATTTGGTGAAAATTTGAAATTTCAATGCAGTAGTACTTAAATTTAAGAGAAAAAATAAGAAGTAGGTGTCTGTCTGACTACCCTAACCATAATAAAATGATAATATTTTTTTATAATATTTTATATATAAGTAGAGAACTCGTGTCCAGATGTGATGCATATATTTTTGTAATTTTTTTCCAAGTAAATAATTAATTATGAATTTTTTATTACAACTTTTTAAAAATATAAAAACTCATATGTCTGACCACCTCAACTTGGTCTAAACTTCATGAAATTAATTTTTCTTTTTTTAATCCTATAGTATGTGAAGCATAGAATGTGACGCATGTTTCAGAGTAAAAAAATGTGATACCATTTGAAAGATTTTTTTCAATCAGCCTATCGATTAGGGCTTTAGTCATAATTCAAATAGAAAATGAATAATAATTATTTATTAAATTCAAATTAAAGCATAATGTATATTGGTGGAAAGATGAGAATCTCCTCTAAAAACCCTTTTCGTTTCATCAATTTTGGGTAAAAAAAAAGTCATCAGTCACATACCCTATCAATACCCATAATATTGCCACTTGTTGGCCCATCATGATCCTGCACATACCCTTTTCCTTTTCCTTATTATCTATTTATAATTCTATTTATTCAAATAAATTATTAATTTCAAGAATCTTTGAGTTAATTTGTTCAACTTCACTTGTAGCATCATCTCTCACTTTATTTTCTTGCATAAATTCACATGCAATACAAAACCTCTTGATTTTATCTATTTTTTCATTTCCATTTTCCCATTGCACATACTACAAATGAACCTTGATCAGCTTCTCAAGAGTGGGGAGAAACTCTTCATTCAATACATTATCTATCTCATTCACTTTGGTCTTCTTTTTTTCAAGTTTATTAGAGAAGATTCAATTTTTATTTCATGCATTCTAGTACCTCTTTCCTACATTTATGCATTTCTATTTTCCCATTGCACATAGTGTACATGCTCTTTCATCAAATTCTCGAGAGTAGGAAGAATCTCTTTAGTCAATACATTATCTATTGTATCCACTTTGGCCTACTACTTTTGAAGCATTTTTAGAGTAGATTCCTTTCATTTCATACATTCTAGTATAGTTTGCTTCCTCCTCAAGCGTCGATAAGATCTCAAGAGGCTTCATTTTTAAAACATTAGTAATGCAACTTTACATAATGAAAAAATATAGATTGTTCACATTGAGCAGTTTCTTACATGAAGCAACATGTGTAGTGTGAAGATTGTACTATGAAGGATACCCTATAAAATCCCTACTAATATTTTTTTATAAAATATTGGCCTCATGGAGTTGTGTGTAACATTTTATTTTTGTATATTTGGAGAGGAGGATTGCATCCACCAAAAAAAGGCCAAGAATTTTTCTTCAAGAAAATTCCATGAAAAGACAATAGTACACTTTTACTTACTTTTCCTTGGGTATGTGTAGGATCATGATGGGCCAAAAAGTGGTGATATGATGAGTATGTGTAGGGTATGTGGCAGACGACTTTTTTTTACCTAAAAATGATGAAATAAAAAGGGTTTTTAAAAGAGATTCTCAATTTTCCACCAATATAAATTATGTTTTACTTTGAATTTAATAAATAATTATTATTCATTTTCTATTTGAATTACGACTAAAGTTTTGATTGATAGGTTGATTGAAAAACATCTATATCTTTCAAACGGTATCACATTTTTTGAATCTGAAACATGCATCACATTCTATGCTTTGCATACTATAAGATTAAAAAAAAAAAATCATGAAGTTTTGACCAAGTTAAGGTGGTCCGACATACGAGTTTTTATATTTTTTTAAAAGTTGTAATAAAAAATTCATAATTAATTATTTACTTGGAAAAAAATTACAAAAAAATATTCATCACATCGGGACATGAGTTTTCTACTTATATCTTAAATATTATAAAAAAATATTATCATTTTATTGTGGTTAGGGTGGTCAGATATAAAACTACTTCTTATTTTTTCCTTGAAATTTAACTGCTACTGCATTGAAATTTCAAAATTTCACCAAATAGATTTTTTCTTTTCTAAATAAGCCTAGTAGTTTAGAAACTACATTCAATTTACTAGAGATTCTAATATTACATATTTTTTAAATAATATAGATAACTTATTGAAATATTTACGTCAAGTTGCCTAACTCTGATTTTTCTAAATTTTATCCCCACTTAAGGGCCTATTTTTTCCATGATGGTCCTGCACATACCCCCCTTCGTATAATTTAATCATCTATCTTGATCAACCTAACAATGAACTTGCAGCTTTCTTTAAAAATAATTAAAATCTTATTTTAAACCAAATTCTCAAGAAGATGAACTACCAAGGTAAAGGCTTGGGCGTACATGAACAAAGTATATTGGGGCACATCCAAATCAAATAAATCTACAATCACAAGGTCTTGACTATATCTCTAAAGGCTCACAATCCAAATATGTTGGTACAATCTTTGTGAAATCTATTAGAAATTCTCCCACAACCACAATAGGTGTTTCCCATCATTCCCCCAAACTATTTTTCACCATCCCCCTCCATCATACTAACCAAAAAATATTATCCCTATCCTTCCTCCATTCTATAAATCCATTTTTTGTCCCTATGTCCCACAATCAACCATCACATCTCCCCCTCCTACTAAGTCCATTTTGGGTCCTTTTATCCCTCCCACCCTGGATTTCACTCTCTCCCTCCCTAAATTTCTCTATATCTACCTCTCCTACCCTACCTCTCTCTATTTTCCTCCTTCCCTCTTTCTCTCCCTTTTTCCATCCCTCCCACCCTATAACTCCCTATCTCTCTCCACCCTTCTATCTCCCTCCCTCTCTCCCTCACACACACACAAACTCTCTCCACCTACCCTCCCTCCCCCCATAACTCTCTATATATCCATCATTCTCTCTTTTTATCCTTCCCTCTATTCCTCCCACACTACCACTTCCTATATCCCTCCTTCCCCATCTCTCCCTCCCTCTGTCCCTCACATACACACATAACCTCTCTCCACCTACCCTCCCTCCATCCCTCGCACCCTACCTCCCCCTATCTCCCTCCATCCATCCCACCCTACCACTTCCTACCTCCCCCCTTCCCTCTCCCCCTCACACACACAACCTTTCTCCACATACCCCTTCCTCCCTAACTCTCTCTATACCTATCCCTCATAGCCTCCCACTCTCATTTCTCTATCCTTCCCTCTTTCTCTCCCTCCTTCCATATTTATCTCCCTCCCTCTATCCCTCCCACCCTACCTCTCTTTGTCTCCATCCTTCCCTCTTTGTCTCCATCCCTCTATCCCTCCCCTCCTCTTCCCCCATCCCTCTCTCTCTCCCTCTCTCCCTCCCTTTATTATGATCTAGTGATAACTACTTTTCAAATCTACCTTGGTAAAATAGTTTATGCCACTCAAATAGTTTATGAAATCATTCATCCCTAGAAATGGTAATATATAATTAATTGTGATCTTAATTATTTCATTTTAGTATATACACATTCTTCATTCACCTCTTTTATTTGGTGTTATTACTACACATATTTTGCATGGAATTAAATGTTCTCTAAGTATTCTCATCTAGACAATAGTTTGTGTTCCTAATTTTCCAAAAAAAGTGATTGATTATATATTACTAATAAGAAGGATTTATGTAAGAGTTTCCTACACTATTAGTTTTTCAACTCTTTATTATCCACTACCATCATTATATGTACAACTTTATTTGGTAAAATTTCTCCCAATATCAAATATATATGCTACCTTATACTTCTTATTCATGGAAGTTTATTTGACATGTTGTTTAAAATTATGTCACTAAATTTTTTAGAAAATTCTAAAATTTATTTTTTATAGTGCCCCTCCTTCACCTATACTAGGATTTACTCTAGGAACCAATATAAAACATTCCTCTCATGTCTCAAATTTTTTTACTATCTACTAAATTAATCCTAGCATTACCACATACTTGTTTATGTTTTTTCCTTCGTCATAGCATATTATTCCCTTTATACAAATGTATGAATTTATTCTCATACTACCATATCCAAGATTCCCAAAAGTAAATGTCATATATCCTTTAACACGATGCAATACTTCCTCATGATATGTACCATCTTAAATTTTAACAAACATTGCTCACTAGAACCTATGAAAATGGTGGATAGGTTGATCAAGTGCTATCGTACACACTTTCAAAGATATTCCACTCAAGGATAACCCTAGAGATCTCAATGCAAAAGGGAAAGAGATCTTGCAATAGGGTGATCCTGGGAACTAAATATGATCTAATGAGGGGTTCACCACCAAGTGTAAACTTGGAAAAGACAATGAAATGCAAGATATAATGAAAAACCCTAATTGAATGCAAACTAACACTAAATCAACTAGAAAGGTGAATAAAACAACACAAAAAACTATTAAACAAAAAGTGTTCACCTGGGAATCCAAAGAAGACAAAATGGAGGTCTAAAACTCTAGAAAAATTATTTTTTGGTTGTTGGGACTCATTTTCCAAGCTCGATGAATCAATCCAGTTTCTGGGAAAATGTGCAGGAACATAAATCTACCAAAATGGTATCCAAATATAAAAAATCCTGAAGAATTTCACAAGAACTAGGACTCATTCGCTAAAAGTGGTGAATTAGTCTAGGTGGGATTTTTTGAAGCTTCAAAAGTTGATTCTACTCTTCTTTTTTTTCTCTTTCCTTTCTAATTGATTTCCAAATCCAACTCTCTGATTTGCAACCTGTAGGTGATCTCCAATGTTCTCCAAGGCCTAATGAAAACTTTGACAACTTTTATTACTTGATGACTTTTCTCCAATCTTGCTCCTTATGGAATATGTAACCTAGGGATGCAAATCACACATAGACGAGAGGGAAAATTATTGTGGGGTTTGTGAATAGGGGTTTTCTTTGGTCAAACCCCTTGTTGGTAATTAAACCTTGAAATGAAATAAAATATGAATGGAGAATGATGAATGAAAAAATAGCAATGTTGCAACTCACTATAGTCTAGCAATAAGGTGCTGCAAGTATGCTTGAAATGGCTACAATGGATGTGGTTCTTGAATCTTGCTTGAAACACTTGCTTGAATCATAAATCCTACATCACAATTTTTAGCACAATAACAAACATGATGGATGAAATATTTGACATGATGATTGACACTTGAATGCTAATCTAAAATGCTTGATAATCTTCCCTTGAATTCTTTTGAATGCTCTTGTGAACTCTCTTGAATGCTAGGTGTGAATATGAGTGAAAAAACCTTGTATTTATACTCAATTATGCAAGAGGTCCTGAAACTACAACACTACAAGTTGACATTAGATCTAGGAGAATAAAACACTACCAAAAATTTGAATTAAATTTGATTTTACACAAAGACCCATTTAAATTCAGCATGGAAAATGAAAGCACCTTATCAGACCCAATGTATGGGATCAAAACCAAAGTAAGCTTTTGAATGTGTGGAAAACCCGGCTCAAATAAAAGACCAGGGGACCCATTCAACGCAAGGTGAAAAATATTCCATATCACCAAATCTACACGATGCTGAACACCGAATATGATTATCATCGATCGTGTCGTGATTATCCTAAAGATGCAATAAATGAGGGTTAGTGATGCAATTAAGTCAATTAAACCATACAAACCTAATTATTAAATGAAGTCTAGAAGAATGTGTGAAAGCAGTGTTACAAACACTTACTAAACACCCAAATAAGGAACAATTGCTGTTAAAAAGAGGTTTATTATGCAAGAGAGTATGTGCAAGATCATCATGGAAAAGTGTTCTTTAGCGCGTAAATATTCAAAACCGAGTTGCAGCAACTTGACGTAAAATCTGAATATTATCTATATTATTTTTAAAATATTAGAATAGAAATCTGTAAGCACCGAACAAATCTTTCTAAACTACCAGGTTTATTTAAAAAAAATTATCAAGTAAAATTGAAACTCAAATGCAGTAGCACTCAAATCCTCAGGAAAAACAGTAAAGTAGTGCGTCCGTTCCGACCAAATCCCAACCATATCAAATGATAATATTTTTTTAATATTTAGACATGCTAGAGGACCCTACAGTCCTGATGTGATGTGCATATACTTTTTTTAATTTTGAAGTAAACAATAATCATGAACTATTATTAACCTTAAAAATATTGAAAAACTCATATGTTTGACCAACCTTAATCTCATCAAACTCTCCGCTTGTACCCATTTTAATCCTATAGTATGCAAAGCATAGAATGTGACACATGTTTTAGATTCAAAAAAAGTGATTCTGTTTGAGAGCTATAAATGTTTTTCAATCAGCCTATCAATCAAGACTTTAGTCATAATTCAAATAGAAAATGAATAATAATAATTTATTAAATTCAAAGTAAAGCATAATTTACATTGGTGGAAAGCGGAGAATATCCATTAAAAACCCTTTTCATTTCATCATTTTTTTGTTAAAAGAAAGTCATTAGCCACATACCCTACACATACCCATCATATCATCACTTTTTGGCCCATCATGATCTTGCACATGCCCTGTAATTAGTTAATAAGACCTTAGAAAAGTGTGAAAGTGAATTACAACACTTCACAAGATTTAAGCAAGGTACCATTAAAATACATTAGTTCACAAGGGTGTAGGAATTAATGTGAATGTGTTATCCACATTACAACACTAAATCAAGGCAACATTAAGCCCAAAATCACAAGGAGGGCCCAAAGCCAGAAAAAGTAGAAGGGTTACTTTTTCAATGACTCCATCTAGCCCCCACTTTAGTGAGAGGATGAACTTGCTTCAAAGTCACACTAAATTAGATGAACATGCATCAAGAGGGGTCCAATGTACCAATGCCAATAAGATGAGATGATGAAAAAAGAGGGGTGATCAAGCCCCTAGGATGAAGATCCCATGACAAACATAGGAACAAAAGAACACTCATGCAAATGATATAAAGAACAACAAAAAGACACAAGCATGAATTGTCAAAGACTAAAAGAGAGTCAGATTAGGCTTCGACCGTTTGTCCATCATGATGTGGATTGGATCTAGGTTGTTTTTCTAAAAACAATGCATACTCACTCTGAGGCGATGAAACTCTAGGCTTTCCATTGGGTGAGAAGTCCAAAATGGTGAGAAACATACACCCATGGCTAATATGCACTCACACTCACACACACAAGTGGATATAGGGAAATTCATGCCTCGGTTGGGTTTCCCACTCAAACCATACCAAAGTTATACCTCTTGATAACTTTAATAAGGTGCCACACAAAAAGAATATTTGAGCTTCACGAGATAAGAGAAAAATTGTATGCTTGGAGCTTATGAACAAACAAGATGGTTCCACAGGAATGCAAGTTGTTTTATGCAAGGTGGCCATATAATGAAAAATCAAAAATGCTAAATAGAAAATGTTCAAAGGAGTCTTTCTTAGTTCATTAGAGGTCTTAACTTTGGGAACATTGTTCCTAATGTCTCCAAGAGAGGACCAATCAAAGAATAGAAGATTCACAACTTAAGGGATGCAATGTGTCGCATCAAGCCACTAAGATGAATGTGATATGCTATGAGAGATCACTCTCCCGAAGGACATCATACCCAACGACATCCACCAAGCGTCAAACATGTCGTATGAAGTAAGAAAATTGCACAATGAACCATGAAAAAAAAATGTAAAAGAATAATGCCAATGTATGCCTCCACTTTAAAGAAATTGCTAAAACCATATTATGAGCAATTACTTTAAACTAGAAAATGATAAATGAAAATAGAAAAGGAAGGCATGAGAGCTAGCTTGGAGAGCCCTTTTCCAAGCTTGTATATGTTTCTGTGGGCAAAGCCAAGACCATGCAAAGAGAAAGAAAAGAGGGTTTCCAATGAGAAACACCAAACACATAAGGGATCTATGGATTGGAGTCAGTACATGTTCCTTGTTGTAATATTTTTATGAGTATTCCAAACCATCATCAATTCCCTCAAATACACATAGAACCAGAAGAATGACACAAAGAGAGTGGAAAACAAAGAAATCCTTCAGTGGAACACGAAGACAATAATGAATGTCCCTGATGCCTCAGACCATCCTGCAAGCGAAAACATAAGACAAAATGAAAAGAGTGATAAAGAAAATGAAATGAATGAGTGTCTTTGCGTGTTCATACGAGTTACATTATGAATGTCTCTAATGCTCTGTATCATCCCAAAAAGGAAAAACATAAGACAAATGAAAAAGAGATAAAGAAAAAGAAAAGGAAAATGCCTTTTGGGTTGACATGGAAGAGACATGAATTTCTTGATGCCTTGTGTCATCCCTAAAAGGTAAACAAAATACAAATGAAAAAGAGATAAGATAAAAGATTTACGACATAGAGAATGATGAAGGTACAAATAGAGGAATGCCACAAAGAGAGAGAGAACATCAAATAGAATGTCACTAGGGATCACATTACACATGTATGCAATCACACAAAAGAAAATGAAAAAGAAATAAATAATGCAAAAGACTAGTAAGGCACAAGTGATTCAACCTATGAGTAGCTCGTTTGCCTCCCAATCTCAGTATGAATAATCGAAAGATGGAAAATGAGCCTAAGGGACAATGAAAAATGGAATACTAAGACATGGATATCTAATTCTTGCCCCCACTGAGTGCAAGACAAGAATGATCTTGAGGTAGGTGATGGAAAGAGTCATGTAATAGTGAAAATAGAATATTGTACAACTATTACATGACAAGGGGTGGAGAAAGATTATGCTATGCAACCACTCGATGACAATCATTACCATCGAAGTGAAAGTTTTTCAATACTAACTTGAATGCAAGACACTAATCGATATTGTGTCCAAGAGTTTTATGGTATCAACAATGTAGAACTTTCACATCTTTAGGATATATCACTAGTATATTTTTTCTTGTGGTAA